>JAXBDA010001297.1:0-57506 GCA_036023075.1 Gaultheria prostrata
AACTTAACAAATGGAATTGTGGATTTGCAACATTGGATACGGGGCCAAAATGGTAGCCCGGAAGGATACTCGGTCCGTCCTATGGACGTTTCGCGAGGAATGTACTCTTACCAAAGGGAAAGTGGACCGGGGCCTATATGGTATGCCCGGAAGGATACTCGGTCCGCCATCGGGCGTGTCGCGAGGAATGTGATGATGGAATGATAATAATGGACAAGTAATATGAACAATGCACACTTGGACACACACGGCGTGTCAGGTACGTGTCGGGTACGAGTTGAGTACGGTAGTGTAAATTTCGAATCGCTATAAGAACTTTCAAACTTATCTATCTCCTTTGTGTTATTTGTAAATGCTCTAACCTTATGTTGGTCTACATCATCTTGTCTGTACCTCATGTGCATCGCATTTCCAAGTAGGATAGATAGACGTTTTTCTACTGGGCTAGTGAGTTCACCCTTATAATTTCAGGTACCCAGCATGGAGGAACATGACTTGGAATGCTTGAAGTGTATGCATGCATAAATTTTTTGAAAGCTCAACGGCGGAGTTATTTTGTCATCTTTGAACCTATGATTTTGATGAGATGATTTTGTAACTTTATTTTGATTCATCTTTTAACTACCGGTTATGTAACAACTCTTGGGATTTATTTAACTCTATTTTGGGTGCGTGTACCCGTAGACATCGTGATTCGTTGACTTGACCGTGTTGGCCGTATTATGAGAATTTGACTTTGACTATGGAATTATTGACTTCCACATGGATTACGTTCGTATATTTATTTATAAAATTGAGGGCGTGACACCAACCGTCACCATCAACCCCATCATCCAAATCCAACAAGGCAGCTCACTCCGACAGGCCATGCTCAAATCCATTGCAGAGGCGGCCGCCACCCACTATCTCTCTGGATCAAGATCGTCACCCACTTTTCACGGTAGATTGGTTTTTTTTTTTTTCTCTTTGATCGATTGTAGAATCATGTTTGGGCTGTAGAATCATTTTTAGGTTTGGGGTCTGAGTATATTGGGTGAATATGTATGGTGGTGATGGGTTCCGAATCTTATTAATGGCGGGTTTTTTTTTTATTCAATGGTGGACTTTTTTCGATTCAAGGCTGATATTTTTCTTCGATACAGTAAAAATAATAAATCGGTAAACCATGTTCAGATGTCCTTTAAATGATGGTTATTTTTTGCAATGAATATGGTTTATTGATCATCTTGGTGATTTGATATGCTACTAAAAGTGATAAAACAATAAACCAGGTTCACTATATGAAATAAACGATACGTGAACATGGTTTATTAATTTTTCATATTGGGTGATTTGACTCTAGGAAAATGATTCATGTAGCCGACCCCAATTGATTTGGGACATAAGGCTTGGTTTGGTGATTTGATGTAATAAAAAATGATTTACTGGTTTACCACTTCGACACTTCGGTGATTCGGCAAAGTAAACATGATAAATCAACGCATGATTTAACCATGTTTTTCATGAATTTGGTTTGGGTTTGTGGTTTTGTGATGCATTAATTTACCATATATTTCATTATTTTTTTGTGGTGTATTAATCTACCTATCATGATAAAAAAAAATGGTGAATTACTACAAAAATGCATGAAATCAATATCTCATGACTTGTGTTTTTAGGACAAAATATCATGATTAATTTTTATTTATTTATTCTTTTGAGATTTTACTTGTGAGAAGATTAGGAGAGAGAATTATAAGCTAAGGAAAGAGATAGATTTTTCAAGATAGGGGGGAGAGAGAGATTGAGAGAAATGTTAGGAATTAGGAGAGAGGAATATTAGGAAAATCAGGAGAGAAATATTAGGAAAATTAGGAGAGAGAAAGGGCGTTTTGGGATTTATTTGAATTTCAGAATGGAATCATAAATATTCAAACTCTATAGGATGGAATCATAATGATCTTTTTTGTACATGATGCCTAATTAACTCTCCCAAATATAATTTAATTTAGTGGAAACAACACACACTTCTGACTACAATATGAAGACAGTATTTAAAAAAAATAATATAATCAATAACCAAAAAAATAAAATTAAAACTAAAAGAGTTGTTCTGTTTGAGCTTCAAAACAAAAACTCTTTTGCCCTAGGGTTCTTATACACTCATTTAAAAAGTTTGATTATACCCTAAAGTGTCCTCATCTACGAAAAATTAGAAATCTTGTTTTATTGAATATTTATCCACGTACCACCATACTTGCAAGGACTCAGCCTTCTTAGTCTTTCACCATAGAGTTTGCTCTTGCCCCCAACCTTTTCATGGAGGTGGTT
Organism: Gaultheria prostrata; assembly: GCA_036023075.1. Lineage (NCBI taxonomy): Eukaryota > Viridiplantae > Streptophyta > Magnoliopsida > Ericales > Ericaceae > Gaultheria > Gaultheria prostrata. Next base: position 2,311 of record JAXBDA010001297.1, read on the forward strand.
TTTATGGCAGTTGATTTATTTTCTCCGCTAATTTATTTGCTATTTTTTTGTGATTGCAATTACAGTTGATTGATCATGGGAGTAAAAATAAATAGGAGTTGATTATTAATTCAATTGAATTACAAGTCTCAAATCCTTAAGTTAGCTTTATCTTTAGGCTTTTAATTTAATTTAATTTATATTTTGAGTTTACTTAATTTTTTGTCTTCAAATTAATGGCAATAAACGATTTGTTTCCACTAAATGTTATTTTGGTTGATGTGTGAGTAAAATGACTTGTCTTAGAATCTGTGAATATATTGGTCTTAGGGGAAACTCGCACTAATTTCTACAAGTAAATGAATGGAGTAGGCTTACTGATTACTAGCGGCTCATTTGTCGAACGGATAAGGTTTTGTGGGATAAAGAATGAGGGTGGATAAGAGATGAAGCGTTATAAAGGAATATTATCTAAGGAGGGGATAAACTTACACTTGGTTTGATGAATAGTTGATATGGGTGGATAAGAGTTGATAATGTATGAAATTATTTTTTTGCTCTCGTTAAATCATTGCATTGTGAATAGAAAATATTGAGGGGTAATTTGGACTTTCTACACACCAGGATAAGCTAATCCTATGGTGGTGAGTATTATTAGCTAACGGCTCCATTATATGTGGGATGAGTTTTGGGTGGATATAATAATAAGAGGAGATAAGATAGTAGAGAGTATTATTTATACAGGGTGGATCCACAATAATGTGATATATTTATTAAAAGTGGATAAAATAGAATTCGGTTTGGAAGATTTTGGTAATAAAGGGAGATAAAATAGTTTTGTTTTGTGTTGAAAGGGGATAAGGATAAATTAAAGGGTTAGTGGTGGATTGCTCCGAGCTAGGGAGGGTCATCCAGACGAATTACCCCATCCATAAATTAAAGGGGCTTGAGCTGGATTATTTTTTGAGGGGCATAAATAATCTGAGTGCCCTTTTATCTCCCAAACCAAGGCTCAAGAGTAAGCCGAGCCTGTGAGTCAGTGTGCTCTGTTACAGTTGCTCACGTCTAGATTTTGGTAGTTTTGATTCAGTCATGTATTTTGAGATGAAATCTTTTGCCTTTATAGCTGTGGAATGAATTGCCTTGACTTGATAATAATAATAAAAAAAAGAGAGTAAGCCCGGGATTACTCATCCTGGCCCAAATTCATCCGGGTGCCTAAAACCCCATCCAATGAGCCCTAGGATCCTTGGAGGGGAATAAGTTCTCTCTCATCCTTTATCCTCCTAACAAATACCTTTTTCCTTATCCCCGCCCCCAAAACAAATATGCCCTATTTTTTCTACCCATACACACCATATTTGAGTAAAAAATCTTAGAATTCATCTCTATTGCCATTCCCACTTCCCTGCCCATTTTGAATTTTACCCTTTTCTTTACCTAAACTTGGAGAGCCACCAGCTCCGAACTCTTTTTTCTCAATCCCTCTTTTCACTCTCTCATTACTTACAAGTATGTCATTTTGACTCAGATTTTGAAGGATTTTTTTAATAAACACTAGATTTTAGGTTAAAAAATGAGTATAGTATTGAAGGACACATACCCAAAAAAAAAACGTTTGACCCAAATATTTTACCTGAAAATGGGTAAGAGTTGGTGATGCTCTAACCTAGTCAATAGGATAAATAAGTAGCAGACACAGTGGTGGAAGGGTAAAGTTGGTTACAACGAAATAACTGTGACTATGAATGGCAATGGGGCGGGCGGGGGTTTTGACATATTCTAACCCGATCCGATCCGACACGAAGGTTATCACACGGACCGACCCCCCGACCGGGTACTTTTTTGGGTACCCCTGTTTCTCCCCTGATCGGGGGGACGAGTTTACCCGCTCCGCCCGCTTCGTAAGAAATTTTAAAAAAATATGATCATAAAAGCAAAATAAAAGTAAATACTTATAAGTAAAGTGATATTTTAGTGTAATGGTTAAAATATTAAAGTAACAATGAAAGTTTTTTTAGTACTCCATCCGTCCTAAATTGCTGGTCCTTTCCATTTTTGCGATGTCCCAAAATATTTGTCCAATTTCTAAAAATATCCATCAAAATAACGTCACTTTCTAGTTTTACCCTTAAAAATTACTTTTTCCATCTCAATTAGCTTGTCCTTTATCCTTTATTTTATAACGGTTCTTATGATTTTAAAAATTTTGTATAATAAAATTAATTGATATCTATCAAACAAGATCCATATTGCATATGTTTTGAGTTTCACATATACAATTAGCCTCACAAAATTGGCCACAGTAATATTGACTGGAGTTAGGGGCAAAATAGAAAAGACCATACAAAGTTTCCACACTTCTTAAAAACTCATTTCTCCAAAAGGGGCAAACAAATTGGGACGGAGGGAGTAGAATGATAATAAGATTAGGATAAAGATATAATATCTTTAGTATAATGATTATTAGATTAGGGTAAAAGTATAATTTTATATATAATTATATTTCGGGGCGGGTAATGGGGCGGGGTAATATCAACTCCTCCTCGGTAGGGTTTTTTTAATTCCCCCGTACCCGGCCAACGCCCAAAATTTTGATGAAAAAAAAAACCTGCCTAATCGGGTGCGGGATAGGGCGGGTTAGGGGCGGGGCATTTTACCATCCCTAATTGTGACGGCTGTAAGACAAAATTATGTTCACAATTTGCAGAAGAAGGGGTAGTTTGGGATTAGACAATATTTTTAAAGAGAGATGATTTTTCACACCTTTTTTTATTTATGAACACAATCCTTTTTTTGTCTTTGTAAAAATTTCACCAAAGACAAAAAAGAGAGTATATTTATGAAAAAAAAAACAAAAAGGTGCGGAAATTACTTGTCCTTTTAAAATGACGTGAAAAATAAATTTGGGCTAGATATTGGGTAAATTTCGTTGACCTTCCTTGAGATTTCTAATAAATGCAAATACCTCGCATGAGGTTTTTGAAATTATATTGGCTTTTTTTACTTTACAAAATATTGTCAAAATTATTCCATTCCGCTAAGTAAACACAAACGCTGTAATATAATTTTTCCCTAAATGACCAAAATACCCTTGAACAAGATAATTTATTCATCTCAATTAATCGGACGGCTATTAGGCAATGTCGAAATTTTAGTGTCTACAATTACTACTACATCGTATTATATGAAATATTAATTTCATAAACATATTTTTTTGGCTCTTGTATGTTGTTTTTTTAAATGATTGGTATCTGAAGTGAAATGCACTTGTATCTTCCTTACTCATCATAACTCAAACTATAAATTTTTTTTGTCTTGATTTCTACTTATATTTATGAAAAGTTTCAACTAAGAAAGTATATATGATTAAGTCTAATTTGCTGTCAAGACCTTGATGAAAAAAACAAAACAAATAACAAACAATTAAATGATACATTACACTGACTTCTTGTATAGGTAAAATAAGTCACTAAAAACGAAGTCAAATGTTTGTAATTATAACGAGGCAGGAAGTGTTTATTTGATTTAAAAGGATAAAATGCAAGAAAAAAAAGTTTCAAATTATTTTGTAATAAAAATAATTTATATACGAAAAAATAATTAGTGAAATTCAGAAAGTAGCAATTATACAAATACTACAATATATACTAACTCTAAAATAAAAAAAAGAAGAAAAATACTAATAAGGGCATTTCAATCACTTAGTACCAAAATATAACGGCGTTAGTGTTTAATTAAGGGAATTGGGGAATTAAGACATTACTTTCGTAAAGTAAGAGGAGTCAATGTAATTTCACTTAGAAACCTCATGTGAGGTAAGTACGGCCTTATTGGGTAGGGTTTTTGAAACCCAATTTCAAGACTTGTTTAGGTTTCCAAGGTTGGGTCAAAGTGCTGGGTTCCCTAATATGTCCCTCCCCACTTGTCACTTTTTTTTATCTCCCTTTTGGTGCTAGGCTAAAGACTTTTTTTGTTTTACAATGGGGCTGAAAACCATTTAGGGGAAACTAAACAAGACCCGTTTTGAAACCGGGTTCCAAAAACCCAACTGAACAAAGTATACAATTTTAAGTCGCTTTGTTTGGTTCCCTTTTCCCCTCATTTTCAAAAAAGAATTTAAAAAAAGATTCTCTCTTTTTCCAATTATTTTTTACATTTTTCTCTCTACTCATTATCTCATTATTCTCATTCTCTCTCCAATCATTAACTCATTATTTTCATTTTCAAAAACTCAACCAAACACTATCTAAAAAATTATTCTCAAAACTTATCCAAACCCAGCACAACGGTGATTCGCCCTAAAGTATCAATTACTGATTTTCGACGTCCAAAACACAGCCTCAAGGCCCTTAACCGCCCTCCGATACAACCAAACAAATACAGTACACCATAGCTGCGTGAGAGAGAGTCTCCACGAACTGTGGAGCAGAAAGGATTCCAGTGAATGGGGAGATGGAGAGCTTTCCTGACTCTCTCAAACATCGCCAGGTTTCACAAATTCTCTGCTAACCCTAATTCCTCCTCTTCTCCTCACCTCAATCCTCTCCGCCGCCTCTGGCTTGCTTCCAACTCCGCCAAACCTCATCCCTTTACCGCTTCCAGGGGTTTTTCCGCTGCATCCCCATCTCCCTCCCCCTTCTATGCTGATGAACTAGACTATGGGGCCGCCAGTGATTTTGGTGTGAACAAAAACGATGAAGATGTGGAGACCGGAAAAATCCCCATCAAATCTTACTTTCTTTGCACCAGGTTCCCCTCCATTATCCTCCCATCATTCTGCATCTCTCACGTATAATTGTAGTTGTATTCTTTTGTGTATATACATTGTTCTAAAGTTGGCCTAGGCGCTAGGGGGCCACCACCGCCTACATGTTGATTAGGCATTTTGGGTGAGTTTTCATTTCGATAAAATCTGCTGAAATCAACGTTTGCTAAAATGACGGTTGATTTTAGCAAATGAAAAAGTCATTTGCTAATATTTTTGATTAGCAAATGTTGATTTTAGCAGATTTTATGGAAACTCACCCTTTTTACATTAGTTGCGATAGTCAGGGCTTAATCAGCTAGGCGGGATTAGTTGGCTAGGCGGGGATTAGTAGGCTAGGTGGGGATAGTCAGCTAGTCAGCGGTCTATTTTGTAATTTAAAAGTTTTAGGATTAAATGTGTGGTATTAAAAAATAAAGGGGGTTAAGTTTTATTTTAACGACATAATATATTTCATATATCGATTCTATGTGTTGACTTGAGTACTTAATTTCAATTTATCTTGTATTGAACTTTGAACATCTATTTTGTATCATTTCTCACTCAATTTTTGGGGAGGGGGGAAAATTTTGAAAAGAAAAAAACCCCGACTAATCTCTAGGCCCAGATTAGTCCCCAACTAGTCATCCTACCGCCTCTCTTCTGTCCGACTAGCGCCAACATTGTCGTGTGTTAGAATTTCAAATTATGGCATGATTTTTCTTCTTCTGCTGGAATTGGCTTGTACTTGTATATGGTGATGGACAATTTGCTGGAAGTTGTTGACAATGCTTTTATGTTCTGCAGACGTGATTGCATGTTTGCAATTAATTACTGTGTTATTTCTATCGAGAAAGTTGTGCTGTGATATGTTCTTAGAAAGACCCATGTAGTTTGTTGTTGAACTTGTTGTAGGGTACATAGCAGGCATGGCCTTGAACGCGTTAAGGAGGGATTGAGAAAACCCTTGCAATTATGTGTGCTAGCGGTAACGGCTAGTATAAACGCAAGATCATGGGTTTTCACCTCTAATTTATAGGAATTTCGCGAAGTTGAAATTCTGAATCTGTTCATGGTCACCTAACTAGCAATTGCATGGACACGGCACTGGCACTCTTGACTTGCAAATCTCTAAAACATAGAGGGCATGACACGTTTGGGACACATTGACAAAAAAGTAGATTAGTATACACATGATGTTTAATCAATGTTGTAGAAGGTACTAAATGAGGATCCAACGCTAAAAAATACCATATATACACTTTTCTCTAAAAAATTTCATTGCGTCAAGCCGTCAACCACAAGTGTTCCAACAAAAGTGTTTCATAATTCATGTGTGTTATCTATCAACCATCATTTAACAGTAAAAAAGAAGAGTCCCTAAGCTTTAAAGCGTATTATTTCATTTGACATCCCGAACATGTCCCGCGAGTGACTATAAAGTGTCCTATCATGCTGGGATAACACTCTAGAGTCACCAAAGTGCTCAAGTGAACAAAATTGAAAGTAATTCGGTTATAGAACTACTGATTCGAATGTCAGACACCTGTGGAGAGTGTTGGTGTCCGACTCCGCCACGTGACCTTTGGATAAGTATCAGTGCTTCATAGCTAGTGATGCTGTAAAGAGAAAGGGTTTGATGTTACAATCCTATTCATTGTGGTTCAGTTTCTCATTGGCAATGGCAAAACTTGAAACGTTTAGCCAATAAAATGCATTGAACATTGTTCTTGTCAGTTTGGGCCCGTGCTTAGATGTGCAGGGACAAATTTGTACATGTAGAAGCCATTCTGGTCCTTTTGATTGTCTATAAAGAGGCATTGTTAACGTACAAAGCAGGTGATTGAGGAAGTAAAGGTCCTACCTTCTATAGGTTAGTTTTCACATCATCAGAGAAAAGGACTTCTGGTTCCAGCTATGAGCTAGCCTATTGGCTACTAGTGTAATCTGAAAGAGTGTCTGTTTTAGGAATCTATTCTAATATATAAAGGGAGAACACCCATTGGTATGAACAAATTTTTAAAGCTGCGTCACAAAAGTGATTTCTTTTATGCAAATTAATTGCTAGGGCTAAGTAGTTAAAGTACTTGAGGTCAACTACCCACTCACCCACTTGCACACCCCATGGCCAAGTCTTCACACATGCACACATGGAATGTGTGCCCAGCCTCTAGTGGCTTAGAATATTAATGGGAAGATTTTCTCATCCGACGTAGAATTGCTCAGTATTCCAATTGCACAAATTGGAATACCATGCAACGAGGAAATGGAAGAGTTGGTTGCAATAGAAATTTACTGACTACAATAGCGGACTAAAGCAAATGGAAAAAAGGTTATAGATAGGAGCTAAACCCTGATTTTCTGTTGCTTGTGGAGGAAGGATTCAACGTCCAAGTATTTTAGCTGCCTATCGCGGAATTTGAGTTTTGACCTTTTTGAGCACTAGTATGGGGAAGCAGACTTTGATGGAAGTCAACGGCAGGTGATTGGGTGTTCCCGGGTAATGTGGAAAGCGGATTCAGTAACGACGCCTAGCATTACCCTTTTGACAGGTTTTTGTTGTTCTTCAACTGGTTAGCCCACAAGTATCATCTCTCGTAGCATCCCTACTAGATATTTATACTACTTTGGCACTTAAGCAAATTTCTCCCAACCTTCTCCAAATGGAATATTGGAATCGCAAGGGTTGTTTTGTTATAAATTTTGCCTTTTCGAATGGGACAGACGTGTATACTTGATTCATTAATATGCAACCTTTTTGTGTGCTCAAAGATTCTACATAGCGTAATTCTGTGCTGTGTTTTCTAGCCCTCTGAATTCATCCTTCCCCTTTATTATCTCTGCTAATCGGTGCCTGGCGGGACACGTGCTACCATGCCCCTGAGCCATGAGACAAGCCATGTTGGCTCGAATGTCAATTTTTTGCGAGCTCTGTCCCATGTGTGATGACACAGATTTGTGGTGTAAATGCTTGCCAGTTTAGTTGGGATTGTATATTTCATTGATGTAACTTCATTTTTGTTATCCTCTGCATGCTTTGTCTCTTAGGGCCAACTCTGTCACTCTCATCTTTCCGTGCTACTCTGCTTCTGTTCTTTCTGATTTTGCTTTCTCAGATTCATGGTTTTCGCAGTATTAATTTGAAGAGCATGCACGCCGAGAATTCAAGAAATGTTGTTCTTCCTACCTCTCGCTCATCAAATTACATTGCCCTCAGATTTTACAATTTCCCTTCAGATACTACTGTAAGAATAGTCAAGAACAGTCTTAAGTTTATTATTATTCCACGTACATCTGTTTTGTTCTTTCAACTTCTTTTAACTGGCTTATCCTCAAGTTTTACCATGTCTTTTTTTTTTCCCTGTGCAGATAGTTTTTATTTGATGTGATGTGTGATCTACACACTTTCATTTAGGTTGAGTCATTGTAGTTTATGTGTTTTAGCAATCAAAGCAAACATAGCATAGAAACGATTACGTCAACCCTCCCCGATGGAGGAAGATGACAAAGATATATTTTTGTGTTCTTCTATACTTGCACGGTTGCACCTGTTGTAGCTTAAAGTAGGATTTAGAAATGTGGTCTTAACTCCTACGTCTCTCTTATGCATAGCTTACTGACTTCAGAGTGATGCTTGTATTCTCAAACTAACCTATGAAGTTTGATTCCTGCTTGTTGTGAACCTCTTGATTTAGACCTTATTTCGATAGTTCTCAAAATTAGTTTGTGGGTACAAGTGTTAACTTATCTATACGAGCACATACAGTCAAGACTTAGTTTGGCATGGACACAAAATTGAAGCTGGCTCATACTATTTTGATTCTAAAAATACCTGAGAGGGAGGGAGGGTGGGAGGGAGGCATCTCCCGAACTTGCAGATGCCTAGTTGCAAAAGCCAATGTAGGGGCCATACTTAGTCTTTACGGTACTTGTTTATAGCAGTGGACAAAGTTTGACACACGTGCAATCTGTTGGTGCCCATTGACAACATTTTATGTAGATGCAGATCTGAGTTGGACTGTAGGATGATCTTTCAAAATCATTATGTTGAGTGCAACTATATCTTTTTAATTTGTCTTGTTTCCATGGATCCTTGGACCGCAGGGCATTAGAGTTGAAGAGAATGGGAGCTGCTGCCGGTACATGGTTGTTTTCCAATATGGATCTGCTGTCTTATTTAATGTTGAGGATCGTGAAGTTGAATCTTATTTGGAGATTGTTAGAAGATATGCTTCTGGATTACTTCCAGAGATGAGGAAGGATGGTAAGTTTCTTTCTGAACTTAATTTCTTTCCTTTGAGTGTGGTGGTAATGATCATATAGTGAACTCTTCTCAATCATTATGTTTGATTGGGAAGGGCTTGAACCTCGTCCTCCTTGCTGCTGGTTGGTATTATGAAAAATTTATTGATATCGAGTGTACGGACTACAGGCAATGCAAATTACATTTTGGAAGGACGTTGCATAAACAAATTTTGCAGTAACCTTGTAGTCTCATGGAGTTGGAAAAGCTTGTAACTTGTAAATTTGTCTAATCAACTGCAATCTATTTCCAATGTCAAAATCCAGTTGATAAATATTCCTGAAGCTTTTTGATTGTGTTTTTTCTTGCGAATCAACTGAGGTGCTTAATAAGGCTACTCATAATTCAAGAACATACTGCAGAAAATGCAGTGTAAGCAGTGATGAACACTGATAGTTTTTGCCTACTTGTATTCTCTCTCATTTGAAGTTTCATGTTAATTATGCAGTTTTATGGTCCTTATATTCGTTACTGTTTTATTTTCTTCTCCCAACCAAAAGAAGAAAAATTAAATGAAAGAATGCTGATATCCCATACTTTGGCCTACATTCCCCCGTTAAGTGGCAGACTCTTACATTAATACATTCCCTCTTTAATAGGTTTGACTGGTAGGTTTTAAGTTAGCTATGGATTCTGATCCCGCTGTGCTTGATGTGGTTAATATGGAGAGAGAGGAATCGAAGATTTTTCAACGGGGAGGATAGGCTTTTGTTCAAAATAAAGATTTTTTCTTCTTCTACTTTGTTTAGTTGGGAGTCGAGGAACTGGAATCCTGCACTGGATCAATTCTTTGACATGTTGGATATTTTTGGAATTTAGAGTGGTGTATAGGTCTTTTTATTGTCTGGCCTTTTCTTTCTGTTCCCCGTTCTCTTTTATGAAAGGGTGGCATCCCCTTGATGCCTTTTCAATCAAATATTACTTGTCTAAAAAACAAACTGGTAGGTTTTAAGTTGATTTATGCAAATTTCTGTGTTGCTTTCCTCTTCCCCCACCCCCCCAGATTATGCTATAAAAGAGAAGCCATTCTTGGGTGAGGATATGCAGGGAGGACCTGATTACATTGTTCTTAAATATCTGGACACTGACAGTATCCGCATAATCGGCAGTGTGCTTGGGCAGAGTATCGCTCTGGATTATTTTGTATCACAGGTAGTTTCTTTGTAAGTTTCAATATGTTACATGGACTCGGGTACAAGTCTCGGGTGCGGGTGCATGTCCAAGTGTTGGACCTTCCTAGACTTAAATCTTAGGATACTGGATGTGTCCCATAACGGGGTACGGGTACGGGGACACGTCTTGAACACCTGTTTGTAATATATATTGCATAACTAGAGCAGGTTATATATTGCAAAGTATACTTAGTAATGTATTTAAACAAGAAGAGTCAAGAAAAATGTGTTTTCTCTATTTCATGTCTATGTGAAAGTCTAGAAATATGCTTTTCTAGTTTATTTGGTATTCTTTTTCTGTAAATATCATACAATTAGAGGATCCGAGTGTCCAAATGGATACGCGTGTCGGACACAGGACAGGGGTACTTCAGCCAAAATGAAGGATCCATGTAACATAGAGTTTCATAAAGTCTATCTTTAATAAACTTATTTTTTGATCAACCTATGTTTAGTAAACTTACATGAGCTATTAAGTTAGAAAATGGCAGAGGGCTGCGTTTATGATGTACAATGGATGCTGAATTCCTTTTGGGCGTGAACCGATTGGTTTTATTGTGTTTTTTGTTTGTTGGTGTTACTAGAACAGTGGTTGTGACAAAAAGATTTCTATGATAAATCTAATTTTGCAGGAAACTAAAGTGAAATTTGCTGTTATACATAATTGGTATATAGTTTTCTATAAAACTAAATCCAAACTTGGTGGTGTGCAAACTCTCTCTCTCTCTCTCTCATAGGTTGATGGTATGGTCGAAGAATTTACAAACATAAATCGTGGAATGGAAAAAACTGGTACTTTCACAATGGAGAGGAAGAAGCTTTTTCAACTCGTTGGAAAGGCAAATTCAAATCTGGCTGATGTGATTCTCAAAGTTGGTCTGTTCGACAGGTAAAATCACATTAGATGGAAATGCTGGGTCCATATGCAATATCAGTAATGGCCTCTAAGCCTCTTAACTCTTTGCCCATGATAAAGTGTGCAAATACTTTTACTTCTCATTGCATGTGGATCTAGATTGGCTATTATTATTGGCTTTCCTTGATCTTGAGTTTCAAGTCATACTTGAAACTTCCTTACAATACATTTTCAAAAAAGATTCTCCTCTTGATGGTGCAAACCTTAATGATTGGAGTGAAATAGTCCTCTTTGGAATCCTCGCTTCAAGCCATGTGAGAATACATTTTTTTGGTCCAATAGTTGTGCTTGAAAGTTTACTATGACTGCAGTGGTGACGAGCCCTCATGGGAAGGGGATATGGTAAGGCATTTGGCTTATGGGGGTGGAGTTTATGAAATCTATTAGCTTCCCAAAGAGTAGGGGCAACTGGGTGGGTTTTGGAACCCGTATTTGTTATGGTGATGTCATAATTGCCCCTTGAGGCATAATGGAAATTAAAAGTAGCAGCCTCCTTTAACATTTTGTGTATAAGCTATTCTTTCGAGTCCACATAGAAACATTTTTGTGTTTCCCTTATTCAGGTCAGAAATTGCTTGGAGAGATGCGAAGTATGCACAAATATTTGAGTATCTTCGAGACGAGTTTGAGGTCACGCAGCGATTTGGCAACCTTGATTTTAAATTGAAATTTGTAGAGGTATATTTTGACCTTTTTTCTGCATTCTTGGTATGGATGTTCAGAGTTTGTTGGCTCTAGTTGGATATGAAAGTTGTCCTCTTTATTGAATTATTGTCGTAGTTTAGTTGAAAGGCACATCAGGGCCAGGGCGGAGCTAGGAGTTGCACTCAAGGGGGGCCAAGTAGGAAAGAAATTTTTTTATTAGGCTATATTTGCAAATTAATTTTGTTTTTTCTACTTTTATCGAACACTTTTGACAAATTGAAAAACTAAATCTTGAAAAAAGCATTGGTATTTACACGTGGTATCGTAATGTAACAATAAACCAGCACGTGTGCATACAGAGCACTACAAGACTTGGTATAGCCCTATAAAAGAAATATTTGTACTTATTTTTCCATTACAGGTGAAATTTAGAGTAGGTTTTTTTTTGTACATGACAAAATTTGTAAAAGAATATTCTGAATTTTTTTGGGCGCAGGGACTCCCGTCCGCCCTTAATACCTCTGCCCGCAGGGGCAACAACCAATAACGGTCTTACTTACATGAGGATAAGAATTATTTATCTTGTGTCAATCACTTCAAGAATTCTGGTTATATGCATCACTATATGTAATTTCTTTTCCTTATGTTACTTGTTTGTGAACTGATGTACAAATTCATGATATTCGGCTTTTCCTTTTTGGCAGCACAACATTCACTTCCTTCAAGAAGCCCTACAAAACAGAAGGTCGGATCTCCTGGAATGGTGCATCATATTCTTATTGAGTATAGAGAATATTATCTCTATATATGAAATTGTTCGTGAATCACCTGTTGTTTCAACGTGATCAGAAGGTATACAATTTTCTTTTTTGACAGTCAATAAAATTACTTTTTTAATCTCCAGCCATACAGTTCGAGCGACGAGCACAGTAACATCTAGTTTTGTATACGGTCACTTTGATATAATGGCAATTATTCTCCCTTATTTGATTATGTTGCTTGCAGCTGTTAACAAACTTTCATTAGAACCTTAGTAAATGTCTATCTAGTGCCTCTTTTGTTTTGCAAATGGTCTCATCTTAGGGTTTTTTCATTTGAAATAACTACTTTAATTATGACTTCATTACTCTTTCTAAGTATTAACGTGTTTGATTGCATGAAGTAGAGAGCCAATCAGAGAGTCACCATAGCCAAGTGATGTTTTCACATGGTTCAGTCTTGTAGTGAGTGAGACCCTCGCATTTGTTGGGTTCAGGTATAACTAGAAAATATTGAGCTGAGAGGAGACGGTAGATTCTCGGAAATTTTACTTCTAACTAACAAACATAAAAATTTACATGCTTGGTGTATTTTAGTTTAGAAAATTTGAATCTTTTTTCCGCCGACTTAAATCTTTACTTGTGTACTCAATTTCATCGTTTCAGAACACCGCTGTACTTTTTTTTTTTTTGCTTACCACTTTTTCCTTTTGAATCGCTTCTCTCCACAAAGCAAATGGCCACAACAACAAATTCTAACCCTCCCTCTCCATGAATGCTTTTGCCTTAACAAAGACCACCTTCAAATCTCCTCTTAACCTAACCACGTCTAATCTCACATTCTGTTTCTTCAAATATAGTTCTGCTGTTTCACCAGACCAACCCTTCTTTTCCAAAAAAGCCTCAGGGTCCTTTATCATTATATCTTCCTTCCCATATTTCTCCACCAAGCTACTCTCTTCCACTCCAATCTTGTACTCCATGTACTCCAACCGCATCTCCCTTGCCAAAATCCCAAAACACACTTCTGATAGCCATTGCGTTCCAAGCGGAACCACTTGCACAAACACCAAGCCTGGCCTGAGAAATAAAAAGTGGGTGAGCGCTGCACCGTGGACCCCTATCATTGCGTGGTTTGAACTCATTAAGTCATATGCTTTGCGCATGGATGTGGCATACTTTGGCTCTAATTCAATGACATCAAAACCCTCCTCTTCCGCAACCTTTTTCACCTCCGCCTGATTCATGATCAACCACCCGATAGCACGCTTCCGCCCTGCCAACACAAGCCATGGTCGGGATTTTAGCGGGGTAGAAATTGTAATTTTGGTTTTGACCATAGGTTTTTTGTAGTAGTGCGTGGAAAGATAGGATTGTTTTGGAGATTGGTAGTGGTTTTGGGTTTCTAGGGTTTTTAGCCATTAGACCAAGTGATATGAGCCCTATTGTGGCCGAAGGAAAACAATGGGTGGTCGTGTGATTATAGAGATTGGGTGCTTGGTGAAGCTTTGGAGCAAATCTCCGTACTTCCACATCCACCAATCGTGTGCATTTGATATCACGAGGACATGGTCCCTAGTGGAGAATACCGAATTGATGGTGATGAAGAGTGGAATGAATTCATCGTAAAAGTCGGTAAAAAAATCACCCGTATACCCTGCTACACTGAATACCAGGGCTGAGGCATTGTGTTGGACCATGCATGGTGGGCTTGATGGGTCTGAGCTGAGCTTGATTTCTTTGACGTGGTTCATTCTGTAACGATCCCATTTTCAAGGGTAAGGCTGAATTTTTTCCACCTGAGTTGTTGAGTCTATGGGGCCCGTGACATAGAAGGTGGAGACATTTGGGTCGAGCACAGTTGGTCTGTTGATTGAACATATATCATAACTAAAATGAGATCGGTTGCAGATGATTGGGCCGGCCAAGGCTGGGCCTGCATGTGCCCGGGCATGCGGTCGCAATGACAGCGGAAATGTTGTTCCTGCTACCATTATAGTAGTAAGTACTGTTGATATGTACTATACCTATTTATAGTGATAATCCAAGAGTGTCAGTTATTTATAGTGGGTGGAAACCTAAGCCTATGAAACAAGCACAAGCATCCTGACACTGATCTAAATGCATGAGAAACCAAAGCTACGGGGGGTGTAGTGATTTTTTTATGGAGACTCTGAAAATATTGAAATCCCTTCCTCAAATTGAAAAACTCATTATCAGTCAAAGTTTTAGATCTAAATGTTAGGTGGTTGTATGTTATCAAAATCACTTAGACTGCGTGGAAGGAAGAAAGAAATTACAAGAAAATCGAGAGATATATTTAGTCTTTTAACTTCATCTTTGTTTTCTCTTTCCCACTTATTTTCGTATCCCCTATAAAATTCCTTTTTTTTCTTGTTTTTTGTTTTGGTAAAGTAATTCTTACTAAAGAACTCCAAAATTCTTGATCCAAACAAAATACTGAAAACTTGAAAGCTTTTACCTTGATCCCTCCTTGTAGAATAAATCGGTGCTAGTAGTTTGGAGATTGGTGAGACCTTGATCTGAAATACTAAGAACAGTACTAGGAGCGCGACATACAATATCAGTGTGGTGGAACCGCATTTCTTCATTGTTGTCTACAACACAAGGAAGACTCTCAGTCTTCTTGATCATGAGGTGTCTTCCTAGAAGTTCCATCCAATCTAAGGAATGAGAAGGAAACGTCATGATTTAAGTTCTTTTCTTTTCCTTTTTATACTAACAGAAAAAATCGATGCTATGGACTAAATGACATCGGCTTTTCTTGAGAATAAAAAGAATGGCATACCTGATCTTGGTAATGAAATCGAAACATCATACCTTGATATAGCATACAAAGATTGATTATATTGTTGGGATTGATGTTCCAATTACTATCCTTGGAGCATTTTGGTTTGACCCCAAAGTGGGTCCACAAACAATCAATTGCATGTTGCTGTATTATGCTCTGTTATATTTTATCCCCTTCATATAGACATTTGTATATCTAGATAGATCGAGAGATGGAGGATTCCGTTAAATAACACCGTGAGGTGATAATGCTTGAGCTGTACTTAATGCATTGATAGTATTTTTGAGACTTTGACCATTTCAATTTCTGTTAAAGCTGAAAGCTGTCAAGACCCTATGAAATGGTTGGCTTTGGTAACTACCAAAAGATTTCAGTTTACATGTACCGAATTTAAACAATCCCATTGAATAACGAGCCTTGATAGCAAGGTTATTAGGTTACTTCATATCACCCATTTACTTGTTGTCTAAGACAACAAGTAATGGAGAGGTTAACAATTGATTTATTGATGGAACTCTTTTGAATTGACATGGATCTTTTAAGATAAATTCCTCAAGGATTTCCTAGGAAGGGAAGGGTAGTTTTCACATCAACAACCGTGTGTCCTGTACATAGTCTTTGCTCTCTATCGTGGCCGATTTCACCATTGCTTGTGGTCTGTAATAGTGCCTGTGATTATGTACATAGTCTTTGCTCTCTATCGTGGCCGATGTCATCATTGCTTGTGGTCTGTAGTAGTGCGTGTGATTATTCATAGCCCCTACACATTAAAAGTAAATAGGTCATCAGTTTTTTATTCGTCCTTTTCATATCACGTCTTGGTTGTTCATGATTCATGCTTATGACGGTCAGTTGATGGAAGACTACGGGCTCTTCAAGCTTCTAATTCAAGCCTTATACATCGTGTTGGTAGTAAATATACCTAGAGGTGCTTTGGTTTTTTGGTAGGTTAGAATGTGAGATTATTATTGGAAAACACTAATGTACAAGATTCAGGAAGAGAAAATCAAGACACAAAGGAAGCTAGTTTTAAGTGGCAAAAGTTCTATTGGGAAGCAGCCAATTTCTAACTGACAATAGGTTTTTGACAAAAAGTAGCTTTGATTCTGCTTTCTAAAGCAATCTGGTTCCACAAGCAAGTGCCAAGTAGAGGATCTAGAGGTGGCATGAGATATCCTGTGATTTCTCTGTCTCAGGTGCGAATGCGATACACCATAGCTTACCAAGTAAGTTTCCTGATTGTATTAGGGAAAATTTGCTAATAATCTTGCCAGTGATCCGAGGAATCTCAGCATCTCTAGAATGCTGAGACTTGGAAATGCAGCAGAGCTGAGTTCTTAGGGGATCAGCTCGGGAAACCAACCTACTTTGTGCAGTATCACAGGGAGGACCCCATCCGACAAAGTAATTAAGTTTTTAAAGGAAGGTATTAAGCAACAAGGAAAGGGCCACATCCAATGGCCAGTATAATAGCAGAAACTTAAACAAAAGGGGGACCGAAATTATAATTAGGGGATCTTGAGGGAGCCAATCACGCCCATGTTACGGCGGAGATAAATCCTTTAATCCAGGACTACTGCCAAGCCTTTTGTCACCTTTTTCATTGATACTTGGAGCAAAGAGCCTTAATACGTCTCAGAATATAGTCATAATTCCAATCCGTGATTCTCCCTGCTTCCCAATCCACCCTCTTTCTTAGGCAAGCAAAGAATTTCCCCAAGCACCCTTATGATTAGAATATCCACAAGAAAGAGTGCTCGTCCACAGAAAGCTTCTAACGAGATGCTCAACAAATAGGTGCACGAAGTACAATCCAGTTAAGCTTGGATACCGGACAGAATGTACTTAATGAGCTGAAGTCTACCAAAAATATCATGAAGGTTTAGTATCCTCTTAATTGTCGTCGTGATTTTTTCAACTAGCACGTTGCAATCAGATGCATTTATGGAACCAAGATACCTAACAGGGAGATCTTCTGCTTTTGTACACTTTAGACCTGAATATTTTCTAATAGAACTCCAAGAGAGCACTGTGCACCATCTCAAAGTATTGAATACCAAGATTACAAAGCACAAAGACATCTGTTTTGCAAATGTGGCTAATAATCAAAGTCTTGTTCACACTTGGGATCAAAGGAGATCTGGCTAGAGCTAATGTGATTATTGGAAGTTCTTGAGGAAAAATTCAGCTCAGTTATGGAATGAGACTTTCACCAAATCTTACGGGTGGAAATCCCTTTCCGAGGGTTAGGAGAAAGGGTTGGTCGAGCTACTTTGTTCCTTTGACTTTCATTCCTGCGAACGCACCACAGACCCAGGCAAGATAGCCAGATATCGGGTATCGGGAGAACTCAGCCAGCGAGGTGTAGATCTGGGGACAGGGCTTTACATTCTCATTCTCTCACTTTAGGTTCTCTTTTTTCATATAGGAATTCCTATTTGTAAGGTTTAGCCATATATTTATGCATACATACACGCTAAGCTTCCTATTCATCAACTGTTCATATATAGCCCAAAAAAGAAAAGAAAATAGTACAGTTTTTCCTAACAAAATGCATTATGAGACACAGAATATTGTGAATAAAGCATAAAATTGTTCAGTGATGGAATTGTGTGGTCAAGCATCTTTAAATTCAAAGCATCATTAAGAGTAAAGAAAAGGGAGTGAGTGCTAACTGAGAGAGTTGTAGAGAACAAAGAAAGAACCTTAGATACCCACTTCCTTTCCTTTCCCCTGCAATCTGCAGTAGAGTGCATCCAAACATTGAAACTCTGTTCTACCCATTGGAATTTTCGGAGCGGAAAGCTTTCACGGTTTAAAATTTCGGAGTGTTCTTCCATCTGTGATTGAATGTCCAAAATCCGTAATTCCTCTTTTCTTTCGGCAGTCTGATTAAATAGGTTGAATTTATATTCCTTGATTGTCTTTATGGCTTCAATGTAGAAGTTTTAAAGGTCAAAACCTTTTGCGTTTAGTTTCAGGAGTAAATGAGCCAAAAGCGTTTGTGAGGATAATAACTCATTGAATGGGAGTAAGAATTAAGACAGAACGTATAATTTTGTACTACTAACAAATTACTGCATTAGTAACTTACCATTTGCCTACGAGGAAATATAATCTCTGTTTTTAGTTTCAACAATTTTGGAAGATACAAATACCCACACACACTGGGGGTGCTGGTGTGTGCCCCTAGTGTGCGCATCCGAGCCGTTGATTGATCAACGACTCGGATTTCATCTTGGCAATGGACTGCTCGGATTTGCAAAGTGTCGAGAAATCAGGACTGTTGAAAACACATCCGATGGCTCGCATGCCGCACACTAGGACCGCACACCAGCACTCCCCCTTCCCAGTGACGAGGGTATCAATACATTTTTCCCGACTTTTCTTTGGGCATGTTCAGTCGTTTCCCGTCCAACATATGTCAGGATAACAGTTGGGATGTAAATGAGATTTGACTGATTGCCAAGCTAACTTATAAATCCAGCCATTCTACCCAGGTCTTATTGACAATCCTGTTTCAGACCTTTCACGGCAACCAATAGAGAGTTTTGTCATAACCCTGATCATTAAGCCTATTTCTATTCAACTTTTCCCTAGTTACTTTTTACAAGCACACGATGTATTTTATTACTTGAGAATCTGATTATAAACATCCAAGTGTTCGAAAAGAAAATTCCATAGGAAGTAACAAAGCAATCAGGCCTGAATTCAAGAAGAAATTATTTTATGCTCCTGGAGCATTGCTCTACGGGGCATCTGAACTACACGTTCGTGTGTGGTGCACACGAATTCAAGTCTAATCGTAGGGATAAAAGTATTGCCACTTGCCGCAAGGTGGTTGGGTGTGTCATTAGTTAGTGTGTAAACACAAAGTGATCGACCTCGTAGAACCTAACCAATCCAAGTCATTAGACTACGATTCAGTTTCAAAATCACAGTTCTTGTTCCAGTACAGATCTATCCTGTTAACAAGCTAGAATCCTTCCCCTACTCTGTCCTGTTTACAAGCTAGTATTATGATCTCCGCTTGTCGTAGCATTTGTAAGTCCACAAGCTGTAGCTTTCTTTCAGCCTCAATCTACTCTAACCGATTCGGGTTTACACGTCAAGGTTCGGTTCCATGCCAATGCCAGCACTGACGTATATGAACATAGGTTATACGGGAGATTACATTCTAAGTTAACCGCATATGACACAGAGTTGAGAGACAATTTTAACAGAGAGCATTTATCTAGCTGATCTTAATAAAAAGAATATACTGTAGTAATTTCTTATTGTGTAACTTAGTAATCATATAAACAAAAGCGATTATGAGTTTCGAGTTACCTCGAGATAATGTTAGCGGAGCGAACAACAGCAATGTGTTCTACGTTGTTGAGGGATTGCTTACACGACACTCCCACGAATCCATCATTAACTTTTTGGTGGCAGCATATATACCCGCGATCTATAACCAAGTGAGTGAGAAAGAGAACGATTGTATTTTCGTTTACTGTCTTTATGGCTTGAAAGTACAAGATTTTTAAAGGTCAAAACCTTCCGCTTGCGAATAATAGTCATCATGACCCATATCCTGCATATTGAGCACCATCAATTCTGTCTAGTTTGTACCTTGTTGGGGTTGTGGTGACCGACAACTCCCATGGATAGAGCCAGGGGTACTCCGAAAGGATGCTTGAGCGAGCTCAGGTCATTCAATGGGTGTTACTACCTATATGATATGAGGTTGGGAGGCGCCCCTCCTCGAGGGAGTTTGCAGCTCTGGTCTCCGGCCTCCTCAACCTTTTACCATGCAAAAAATTTCAGGAATAAATGAGCCAAAAGCATTTTGGAATTACTCTTGCCATATGTTGTTCTATAATCCTTCTGATTCCCAACAAATAGTCTCTGACTCTATATATTGTCCATCCTACCACTAATGGGCGCATTAAACTACACTTAGTTGCTGGCACTCTCTCTTTCGCGATATCATCTCTTGTTTTTTCCTTTTTTAATTGTCATTTTGAGTAAACCCAAGGGATTGGCCTAGTGCTAAAGGTCGGGAACTTAGAGGGGTCTCAGTTCGAAACCTCTCACATTCTATCAACTTAATTCTTTGGGACCAGTCTATATAGAGCACCCTTAAAGCTGGACAGTGTCCCAAGATTAATCGAGATATGCATGCATAAGCTGACTCATACACCCGAGTTATAAAAAAACAAAGAGAAAAATTCGCGATTTGTGTATGATTCAGATTCATGGTAAGGTGTTTCTTCCTCTGTTGAAAAAGAAAAGAAAAAAGGGTGGTGTTTCTTCCTGCATGTGTTCATGTGTTTTGAATTAGTAGTTAAAAGGGTTCTGTCATTTGGGACTTCACAGAGACCATTTGAAAAACACAAGGAAACTCAAATACTATGATGTTTGTGATGTTGGGTGGCCATAGGGCACTACAACATGGACAAATTATAAATACAAATTACTAATCCTTTGATTATACAAGTCACTGCATTTTCTAGCCACAAAGCATGATAGGTGTACATCTAGTATATATTCGAATCAAAGTTATGAATCTCGTGTCGTACCAGCCGTATCGGTCAAAAAACGGGTGGGCGCATATGTATGGTCATATTCACGCAATTAATTCCACACCTTGCCATTATAGGCTGTGGATTTTCACGATACCTCTCTTCTTCATTTTCCATCTTTGATCACACCACGTTAATTAACTCTCTTTGAGCATGGCTATTGTAGCCTTTTTCATACGCTCTCTTCAAGCATTCCCTGAACCTAGTAGCTAAATTCAGGTTGACGTTTTGCTGATACAAATACACCCACAGCTGTATCATTCTGGAAGTCCAGAGCCTTTGGATCCTTCACCATTTCATCATCTTTCCCATACCTATCTACCAAGCTGCTCTCCTCCGCACCGATCTTGTACTCCATGTACTCCAACTCCATGTCCTTAGCCACCCTCGCGAAGCACAACTCCGCCACTCCCTCCAACCCTAGCCCCACCACTTGCACCAGCACCGAGCCTGGCTGGAGAAACACCAAGTAAGTGAGAGCTGCACCGTGGACCCCTAGCATCGCATGACTTGAACTTATTAACTCGCACGCGAAACTCATACTAGGCCCAATGCTCATTACAATTGTTTTAGGCCTTTTTATTTTCCTATTGGGCTATAAAAGACCCCTATCTAAGTGTTAGGCCTTTTTATTTTTCTATTGAGCTATAAAAGACCCCCTACGCATGCATACTATCAAAAATTACAGGAGTGCCTGAATTTTCGGGGGTTTTTTGAGTGCCCTAGGCCCAGACCAGCCCTGCTTGCATGTACATAGAAAAATACACAAAAAGGAAAAAAAAATCGCGTACCTACGGATCAACCAGTCCTGGTAATCGACGAAGACGAAGTCGGGATCATCTGGGGCGATCGAGTTGAGGGTGATGAAGAGTGGAAAGAATACGTCGATGAACGTGTGGAAGAAATTCAAAGTGAAACCACCCACACTGAATACAAGGGCAGGGGCTTCGTGCTGGACCATGCATGCTGGGCCTGATGGGCCAGATGTTAGAGTGACGGTTTTGACCCTGTTTAGTATGTTGAAAGTTGAGTTCTTTTGTGGGTAAGGCCGGACTTTTTCCAAGTACAGGTATTGGGTTTGTTGGGTCCACAACATAGAAGGTGGAGGCTTTTGGATCCAAGATAGTTGGGCCGTTGATCGAGCATGTGTCATAAAGGTCATGGGATCGGTCACAGGTGATTGGGCTGGCCCATAGGGAGTTGGCATGTGATGTAAAGACTTGTCCTGCACCATTGAAACTGGTGTTTATGGAGTACCATAAGATTTGATTTGGAAAACTAAACTAGAGAATACTCCATACTGTAAGAAGATTAGGAGATTCAGTGACTTAGGATGGAAATTTTATGGTGCACATAAGGGTGTGCAAACATAAACATGTATTACACTGTGTTCGGAGCTTGAGGAAAGAGAGGGAAATTTTTTTTTAAAAAAGTAAGCGATCGAGAGGGGAAATTGGAGGAAAGTTTTATTGTGCATTACACTTAAATTTTTTATTTTCTTCTCTCTTTCCCTCCAGACTAAACAACGAACGAGATTTTTTTTTTAATTTTCCTTTCTTATCATTTCTTTTCCATAAGTTCCAAACAAACCATTAAGTCAACTATAGCAAAAGGAGGGGGGGGTGTTTGTTTAGCCTCACTGTCCTATCATTTATTATTATTTTTGGCTGTGCACACAAATAAAAACAAGTTGTTCTAATACCTTAAGCGACTTCCGGAGGGAAAAAAAAGAATAATTGACTTGCAAGAGGGCAAATATGTGAGATATTAGAGAGATGGTATAGTTCGATTTCATTTTCATTTCTGACGGATCATTAGTGGAAGGAATGTTGGTGTATATTGTCAGACAAAGAAAGTATGGGGAGTGTGCAACGTAATTTTAAAAACCAAAGGACTGATTTTTGTATTTGTAAAAAGCTTCAAGGGAAGTCAATGTAATTTACCCTTATTTTGAAAATAGGAAAACTTGCTCTAGACTAGCGTAGGGGTACATGGAATGAGGAGTGGTAAGAATCCAATCAACCTCATGAATTGCAGTATGAGAGCCTCCTCAAAATAATCAGATACATAAAAACATAATGCATTGACATATACAAGAAGTGGGGGTCATACTCGGATGTTCAAATTTCGAAGGGCGTATTGGCAAGAAAATTGACGAGGAAACACCGATTTTACAAAAATTGTTGTATGGAGAAATAATGTGGCAGTCTAGAGCAATGATCAGAATTATTCAGTTTGTTCCGTTCGTCGAGAATATCAACCATGTGAAAAATCATGTTAATTAGATAATATATCAATATCTGACCATAATGTATTTATCCTAAAAAAGGGGGTTGTGTCACATTAGATCAAAACACAATAAACCCATTTGCATAAAGATAAATGTTTTTTGATCAAGTATTGATCTGTATGCTATTAACATAACTTTGACAGATTCTTTTCAAAAAAAAAATTGACATGGTTGATGTTCCCGACAAATTCTACAAAATGAACAATCTCAATCATTGAAATGAACCCCATATGGACTCACTTGTTAGAGCAATCCCCAATGAGCAAAAATTAACTAAGGTGGTGAACGAAATGGTTTATTGGTTAATGTCAAATAGCTATATGCCCCGTGGAGAATAGAGAGGGAGTTGAAGAAACCCGAACCTTGGTCGCTTGTGGTTGAAATCTCTGCAAAAATCTTAGAGATGGAGGAGAGCTTGATCTGAGATAACAAAAATAGTGAAAAGAGTAGAGCAAATACAATCACTACCCTTGAATTGCATTTCTTCATGCTTTCCACCTATGCCAACCCTCCTCATGTGGGTGGCATGAGATGCTGCAAAAGGAAGGGCCCAAGTCAAAGTTATTCAAACTTGGAGGAACGTAAATGCCAATATTTAGATACGGTGTGGGGCTAATTGAGTATTGACTGAAGTTTAGGGACTGAAACTCAAGTCCTCCATCCCTGCGTCACCAAGCTGGTGGGGCTGCTGCCCCAACCAAACTTTGAGGACAACGTATAGTAATACTGTAGATGTATAATGATTTAGGACATACTTTACTATGCCCCTGTTGTTTTGGTCATGTGCGATTTGTTTATCTGCCCGTAATTTCGATGTTGTTGTCGGACTAAAGTGCATGGTCTCGTTTCTCATTCAAAGTAACGGAAAGTGGACCTCGCTTCTTTGAAGAGAGGACCAATTTTGAAAACAAAAATGCCCTCATAATATCTTCAAATTTTCAAGGAAAAATGACACTCCCTTCCATGTTTGTTAACGTCAAATTACACATTTCAATATCCATGTATGCACATAAGTTTTGCGAAATCGAATCCATAGTTTTGAAAACACAGTTATAAAATTTCCCAGGCTTATTTTCTTTAATTTCTTCTGACTATTGGACTAAAAGGTAGATAAGAGCCCCACACTTAAAACACTGTGTATTGAAGGGACAAAACGAAACGAGGATTTAGTGTAGATGAGAAAGAGAGGAAGAACACAACGGCATAAATGTCACTTTACAAGTTCTTTTATTTTCTTTGTAATTGAACGGGGCCTAAGACAAGTGTTAATGGGAGACCGGACAATTGGTTGTGAAATGAATTTGAATTATTAAATAGGGAGTTACCCAACTAATTATATTTAACGTAACACGAATAATCTGAGAAAATACCGCATCCACCCTCGTAGTATGAAACTCAATTTCAAATGACACATGAAAATTTTAGTTCTGGAACTTTGAATTCAACACTCAAAAGTCCAAATTTAGAGTTTTCACTATCATTTGAGAATGTAAATATGGTGACCTCCTTCCTATGGTTAAGGATACGGGTGGGCGCGGTGTCGCGTTGTGTCCTGTCATTTTGTGTTCGTGTTAGAATTCTCTCAACCCTAACCCGACCTGTTTAGTTTATTGTGTTATCGTGTCATGTCATATTCGTGTTTTGTGTCAGAAATAGCCGATCCTAATCCACTAACTTCGTGTCGGATTCGTGTCGTGTTATCCTGCCTTTCCATTAATTCTCGCGTCATGTTTGTCGTGTTATCTCATGTTTGTGTCAGAATTCTCTCAACCCTAACCCGACCTATTTAACTTTTCGTGTTATCGTGTGGTGTAATATTCATGTTTCGTGTCAGAAATAGCTGACCCTAACCCGCTAACTTCATATCAGGTTCGGGTTGTATTCTCGTGTCGAAAATTTCCACCTCTAGTTAAGGATAACAATTTCTATTGTTTTGCTACTTGGGTTTAATTGTGTGGTGACCCATTAACCTAAAAGTCTATGGTTGCAAATGAACCGAGTCGTTTGTGAACTATTTAAATCTCAATTTTAGGCTCGCTTAATAAATTAGCTGCAGGTGAATTTTTTAATTTTTTTTGGTCAGACGGTAGAGAATACAAGTATGAATTATATCAAACTGGAAACACAGTCCACAATCACATTAAGTCCAACCAATTAATAGCCCAATTAAGGAGACAAATAAATCAACAAATTGAAAGCAAAGTTCTCGGTCGCTATAAACCCAACCCAACTGATAGCCGGAGAAATGACCTAACAAATACTCCAAGATAAATAACAACCACATTTAGGTGAAGAAATTCGAACTCTTGACCTCTAAGTTGAACTTGAGCTTGATTAATTACTTCAACCAGAAGGGTAATGCTGGAAATGGCCAAAACCTTTTCCAGCAATGCAATAAATGTCGCAAAATTTACCGTAAAAAACTGAAAGCATGCACTAATGAGAAGATCATCAATAAAGAGAGAGATTAAGTGTAGTCTAGACCTCATTTATTGAAGGAAAATGGCAAAACTGATCAAAGAAGTACCGGCAAGTGTGGCTAGCTCATGCGGTCAAGTTTTTGGATGCCCCACACTGCATCCCGGGATCGAGTCTCATTCCCCCCTCCCCATGTAATAATAGATGAGGAATGACGAATGACCAAAAAAAAAAAAAAGATCAAAGAAGTACCTGACTTGGGAGTCTTCTCGACGAAATGGAAGAAACAAAAAATGGAGGTGGAGATGTTTTATTCGGCAAATTGAATCTTAAATATTAAGTACCTAAATTTATATATATGCGAGTTTTTAACCGATATATTCGAAACGTTTAAAGGGTATTAATTACAACAAGATTTAAGTAATTAAAGCCTGAATCAAAGAAATTTGATGTTGATCCGTACCAACAACAAAAATCCTCAATCATCAACCCTAAAATGCTTCAAGCTTCTTCATGGGTACAAATGATGAAGAAGAAAAAAGTCTCCAAAATATTTGTTGTGTGTTTGGTGTTGCTCTTGTTTTTTAACCTTCTTAACGTCGTCGTACTTTTCTACCTCCTCAACATTGCCCGATTGATATCGAGATCGTACACCACACTTTCGACAACCAATCAAGGTAATTAACGTTTAATTTTCAACACTTATCTGTGTGTGTTTACAAATGGAAATTAATAGTAAGGAATCATGAAGAACTTGGAATTTACCTTAAGGATCTATATTTGATTTAGTTTCTATTAGGTATCTACGCAGGGCATGCTCAACAAATTGTTTGGGCCTACAACAAAATCCATAAACAGGGCCTTCTAAAATTTATTTTGACCCTGTAAATTTTGATTTTCTAATCAGCTTCCTTGAAATTATGATCGATGTGTTCAATAAGACTTTTTACCCTCGCAACACGTCCCCGGATCCACCTCGGGGTTAAGCTGGCCCGGTTAATCTAAGGTAAATAGCGCAATGATTTCAAATTCAACACGAGAACACACGTTTTGGTTTCTTGATCTCTTTAGGCACAAAACGATAGTGTTCATTCATTTAATAAAAATAATAGGTTTGGTAATTGGTATAGACACTAGGTCCCACATATCCCATGTAAAAGAGTTTGTGTAATTATTTGTATAATTGTTGGTGCCTTTATTTTTTCTCTCTCTAAAATTAATGCAATTCACTTTGGGAAGCAAACCCATATTCAAAGGCATATCAAACTTTGATGGAATACAACTTTGTGCATATTTGTGGGACAATATATTCAAAATAATGATTAACAATACAATGAATTTCTGTATCCATCACTGAAAAGTTATATTTAAATACCGGATTTTTTTACCACTCATATTAAAAAGTTTATTATTGGGTGGTGATCATGTTAATGTTAATTTGAAAAAGCTATTTTTTTTCCCTGCAATTGATCTCCATTAATCGTTGTTATTGTTGGCCTATAAAATAGCAGGAGTAATTTTTTTGGACTTAATTCTATTTATTATGTTTGTAGATGTACACACACAAACATACATCCAAGAAAAGCCATGGAATCAGGTGTGGGAGAGCCCTGAGCCCACTTGGTCCATCGCATGTGACACTGCTCATTTTGAGTATGATCTGTGTTATCTCAACCGTCCAACTATGATTGATCCAACGACTTCAATTGTATCTGTAGTGGACCCCACGAACTCGACCCCACCAACAGTGATAAAGATCCGCCCATATCCTCGTAAAGGGCAACCCGAAGCCATGCAACGCACCAAGGAGCTAACACTCACCACATCCCCACCCAACACTTCCTGCGCCGTCACCCACAATAGCCCAGCCCTGATATTCAGCGCGGGTGGGTTCACAGGAAACGTGTTCCACGATTTTAATGAGGGATGGGTCCCACTCTATGTCACGGTTGATGAACACTTTATCGACCGTGATGTCATTCTCGGGATCATCAACTGTAGTGATTGGTGGCTGATCAAATACGCCGAGCTCTTCTCGCACTTCACGCGCCATCCCATCGTAAACCTCGACAAGGAAACCGCCACACATTGCTTCCCGTTGGCAATCGTAGGGCTGAAAACGCATGGTGTCATGATCGTGGACCCCACATTACAACGCGGGCCCCGCCCGAAGACTATGTTTGATTTCCGGGGCCTCCTAGCTAAGGCATATGATCCAAGCCTAACCCTTCCAAGCCAATTGCTGCCAACTTTCTCAACGGACACCCGACCCAAACTCGCCTTCTTGAACCGGTTGGATACCCGGAAATTACTTAATCATGGGGACGCCCGACAGGCTGCAGAGGAGGTCGGTTTTGACGTAGCAATTTTCGACGTGACGCCACACACTCCGATGCGTGACCTATTTAGGCTAATCGATAGTAGTCACGCAATGGTCGGGGTCCATGGAGCCGGTTTGACCCACGAGCTGTTTCTCCGACCCGGATCCGTTTTTGTGCAAATCGTCCCGATTAATTGTGGTTGGTTGGCGGATATGTGTTACGGGAAGCTTGCGATTCGATTGGGCTTGGAGTATATTGTTTACGAGGCAGGAATTCGTGAGAGCACACTAGAAATGGATGATTTCGCGATGAGGCAAGTGATAGAATCCCGTGAACCCGCTTCGACTTTGATGGGTAATATGACCAATTGGTACAGATATATGAACCAAGATGTAAAGATTGATGTGGTCAGGTTCAAGAGGTATTTGAAGAGAGCTTATGAAAAGGCTAAGCTACTTATGCAGAAACGGAGTCTATATTCACAACGTTAGTCGAGATTTATGCAAAAGTTAGAGCAAAATTAATATTTTTCAATACCCAAAAAAGAAAAAAAAGTAATTTATGAGCAGAATATTTGGGTATAACAAGTGTATTCTAGCTAGGGGATTTCAAAGTTATATGTAAGAAAAATCCCTTCAACAAAAGTAACTTCTTCTATTGTTTGTTAGGTTAATTTGATGTGTGGTATTTCTTTTTTGTACATTATTTTGTGTTAATATTAAAATTCACGTTGTTACCTTCTTTTCACATTGTATTCTGATCGCGTTGTGAAGTATCTCAAATAGATGTTTGCAAACAATATGGTTGTGTTTAGTTTTTTATTTTTTTCCAGTACTCAAGCATTGTGCGAAATACATTTGGAAAGTCGAGACCTTATATCAACATGTGTGGCCGGTCAACTAAATCAAGTCCAGTACAAAACAAATCAAGAAATAGCTTCATCCATAAACGAATTAAACTACCCCTGTTTTGATTGTGTGTTGGTTCCTACGGTTCTTGCTATTTTCAGATTACTTTAATGGGTTTTCAGATTTTTGATGTTTTTTCCTCTGTGTCCTGTTTGGTGTATGTTATTTTGTCCTTTAGCGTGAGGGTTTTGTCGGTAATTCACGGTGTGACGTGTTTTACACGCTTGCTTCCACCAACTCTTGTACGTAAAGCTGAGGGTTCTGCTTATTGTGAGGTTTTCAACAGTTTATTAGGTGATGGCAGTGTATTTTGGCACTCTTCGCTCTTGGATGGTTAGATTTATGCTGGTGCTTTGGGTTCTTCTTTTGTGCTTGCATTTGAGTAAGGGAGCTCTTTTGTTGGTTTTGTTTATGTGGTTTTATGTAGTCTGAGCTTGGTTTTTGTAGTTGAGTGCAGGTTCGTGAGGTTATGGAGTTTGTAGGTGAGGTCTTTGTCTAAGGGAAAGTTGACCATGATCAACAATTGACTGACCTATCCAGAGGTGATGCGTGGCAAGAAAGTCTTGCAATACACGTGTCACGCAATGTACGAATAAGTACGCTACACAGTTAACACTATAAGAGAAGGACTTGCATCATCTTGTTGACCCACAAAACATATGGTTCTTGGCTATAGGCCTCTTTTATAAGGGCTTGGAATAGCTAGATGAGATGGACTGACGCGACCCGTAGATTATATGGGTAAATATCGCTATAAAACAGTAATATTAGTATAACCCAGACGTCCGTGTTTGCTCGAGTCGCCAGGCAGGACTTGAGGGGTCCTTTGAGGTTCAGTCTACAATATAGACATGACTAATTAAGTCGCGACTTGTCCGTACGGGAATGGAGGGGGATTTAGTGGCTCGGTGGATTAAGGAGATGGGATCGCCCCGAGGTAGAGACGCGACACGAGAGTATCGCGGACTGCTACCTCCATGGCCTTACAATAAGGAAGGAACACTTGTCAAGTATTTGTTGGCCCAAGTTGGCTATAAATATAAGACACTCCTCTCATAATGCTGAAGGGACATCTCCTCTTTAGAGAGAAAAAGTCCAAGAGTGAGGGCACCCCCAAGAGATACTGCCTAAATCTCTTCCCTATTGTTTGCCTTCTTCTTCACCACAAATCCATCTTCCATTCTCTTATTCTAAACAATAATCATTCTTTACCTCTGCTAGCTCACATATTTAGGTCTTTGATTTTGAACCCTACAGAGAGTGAGATATTCACCTCACCTACAGAGTTCTTGTGTTGGGTTGTGGGGCTCGTGCGTTTGGTTGTTCGTTGGTGCTTGGCATTTGGGTAAGGTATAGCACGGATGTTCTGTTTTGTTAGTTCTGTTTTTTGTATTATGATGTTGGTTTTGTTTTTTGGTATAACGTAGTTAATCAAAAAATATACTTCCCTAGAATGTTTTTTTAAATTTTTTTGTACCAAATTAAAGTACTCAATGAACACTTTAATTTGGTATAAAACAAATTAAAAAATTATACAGAGAAATGTACTTTTTTTTCTTTGTAAGAGTTTAAAATTGCACGTATTTCCTATAGTGACCACTTAAAATGGGATGGAAGGAGTATTACACTTCCATAATTCTTACATAGAGTTCCACCAAAAAAAAATCTCAAACACAGAGTTCCTCGAAAATAATTGATGATTTACTAGTTTTCACACTGCTGCTCTTGATACTATTTCAGGGATTTATTACATATTGGTTGTCAACTTAGCAATTGAACTAAAAGACTGCGTGAAAGAGTGTGTATCATTATTTTATCACTTGTGTGAATGCCCACCATTTGTTTGATAAAATGCTTGACTAAAAGACTGCACGACTTCTCTCTTTGGAATCAAGTGACAAGGGTCATAAGAGCAAAATTGTACGAGTCTGTTATTTGTGTGTAGGCTGGGTGTCAAACCAAAGTTATTTCGGCCGTAAGGATCACACCTTCATCTGCACATTCATGGCGTTCGATGGCGGAGAAAACAAGGGATAAGTTTCCGATTGCGGAGAAACAGGGGAATGAGTGATACGGAAAAGCTTTGTTTCTCTCTCTTTATATCGATGATGTGAGAATGGGGAGCGTGGGAAGGGAATGACATTTTTGCCCCCTTTTTGGGACCATAATCCCATGTTTTAGGAGCACGAGTGATTTATCGTCCATTTTACTAATGAAAGTTAGATTTTGGATCACATGCACTTCAAAGGTGGTAGTCCAGGATATGAAGGATTTTGAAAGTTCAGTTATAAAGTAGAGAGATGGGTAATGGTTTAAGGGATATTTCGAAAAAAAAAAAATCTTTTAATTACTCTCAAACATTATTTTTTAAAACTTGTGGTATATGTTTAAGGGTCTTGTTAATGTGTGTCTAATAGACAACACAATAAGTAAAAAAAAAAAAATACATTCTCCAATACACCTTTTACAGTTTCACATATTCCTACACTTATCACACTTTTCAATAGACTTTTTTACCAAAAAAAAATACATTCTCCGATCCACCTTTTATACTTTTCAATTTCAATATACTTTTACATTTTTTTATACATTTTTAATACATTTTTTACACTTTTCAACACACTTTTTAACCTTAACGTGTATTCATATCCACACAATTGAAAATTTTATATGTAGCCTTAGGCCCCTAGACCTACATGCAAGCAGAAACTCCTGATATTTGGCCTCGATACGTCTTGTGTATTGCGAAGGTAGCATTTTACACTCTTTTTAGACATCTGCATTTGGAGCGAAATTGTGGGCAAGTAGTGACTTATAATCTAGAAGTAAATTTTTAGGTTTTACAGTATTTAGTTAGGGACAATTTCAGTATGACAATAGTAACTTTTTTCATTCCCATGGAGTCACGGTCACCTCACCCAACAACCCATGTTGTGCCGTTGCCACATGTCAAATTTGAAGTGTAAAAAAACAATGTTTATAGAATAATTTTGGAATGACATATAGGGATGGCAACGGAACGGGTTAGGACGGGTTTTGATGATTCCGGTCCTAACCCTAAAATTTCCGAACGATCTTTAACGCCTTGTTCAGTTCAAGAAAGTATGAGAACGGATGAAAAAATCAATTTTTCTATGGCTTTTGGGGTGTTCAGTTACCAGGAAAATAATGGAACTGTAACGCCTCGATTTTCGAGAGCATTGATTAAAACATTTATTAAAAAGATTCATTTAATTAAAATGATTTATCTTAATAAAACAACAGAAATAAATAATAATCGAGTGATCTTAATTTTATTACAATAAGACAACATACTTTATTGAAAATTTAGATCACATTTATTCAACATAAAATAAGGAGGCAGAGCTCTAATAGTAAGATGGGCTCCAAGCTTCTTCTGTTCCTCCTGCTTCGGCAACGAGGTTCACTTCGGGGAAATTATGCCCATCTCCTCCTGTCTCGTTAGGGTACTGTTCATCCTGTTGATTCTCTGCAAAATCTGGCACGGATGCCAGGGTACACTGTACCGTGAGTGATGAGATTCATTCAATAGACAACTCTTACCCACTAACCCATACATTACAGTTAAGCACATATATATGAATGAAAAGCAATACAGAAATGGACAACATGTAGTTGAATTGATTATCTAGCCTTTAACATTTTATTTATGTTCTCAACCTAGAGAACAACCTCCCACGATGAACATCTCAGAATATAGCCATTTATGATTCCACTCCCTCCTTGCTTGCCCTGACTGAGAGCCCCGATGACAAAGACTAAATTATGTACTTAATCAGATTCATCAGCTGCATCACAAGGATGAACCCCCCAGGGACTGACTGTACCATTGGGCCTACAAGGCGCTGACTGCAACATTTGGAGTATATAGCCCTTGGCTGACTGCCAATCCTGGGTCTATAATACAATATATCTCTGGCTGACTGCCAATCATTTAGTAACCACATTCATAAGGAGTGATCATGCAATGCCATATCCAAGGTTCCGAATCTTAATCAATCTCTGGCTGACTGCCAATCATAACATCAATCTTTCTGGGAGCCTCCCCAATCCGTTCATCACAACATTCTTTCAAATTTTTCCCTTTAACTTAAACGTCTAGGAAATTTTCTACGCACGAGCCCAACCCGGGAACCTAATTGTTCATTCTATCATTCACAATAACAATAATTGAATAGCAGAGCAGGTCGATAACGATAAATGTAAGAGAAAGTAATTTACATAAAATATTCAAGATTGGTCCTTGTGACTTTTGGGTTCATCATAACATAGCACGAAAATTGATATTATTGAGATGAATAGCAAACTGCGAAATAAAAAAATATAATCATATTGAAAAGGGTTTGAAGTATAAGTACTCAGTTATAACTTCATAATGTCAGTGCCTTTATGAATCTTCTAATAAGTCTAGGAGTTTATAAGGAATTTTTAAAATATACTATTCCTTTCACAAACAGTAGGTTAAAAGTAGATACAAAACTTATATTTTTAAAATTTTAATCTACAGCTTATCATTTTAGTATAATTTTGCTTAAAAAGAATATATTCGTGGACTTTCATATATTAAGATACATTTACTCTTTGCTACCTTTTACTAACATGAAACTATTATTTTAATGAAATAATAAAGTTCTACCATTTAGTCTAGCTAACACATCAGTTTAAGAGTTTTGTTTTTAACTAAGTGTACATCCACACTATTGCAAGCTTTTTACATATTGGAACTTGAAAGGAACACGTGTTAGTACCAAAATCAATTTCATGTATGACATAGACACTCCACAATAAATGAATTTTCTGCATGTTAACAAAAGTTTCGGACAGGAACTACAAAACTGGTTTCGGACAGGGTTTTTTCGAAAACAAGGGATGTTCGGTTTAGCCATGGTTCTGCGCATGGATTCATTTTTCTTCACTTCTATACTATAAAAATGATATAAACACATCATAATATACTTAAGGAAGGTGGATAAAAGTTAATCTACCTCTCCTCCGAAGTCTAAGCGTAAAAATAGGATTTTTGGCGAAAACACGTGAACGGAAAAGATGATCGGAAGAGAAGGCCACGAGGTGGCGTTGAGCGGCAGGAAAATTTCTCCTCTCTCTCTGAAACCTCTCCTATTCTATCTCTCTTTCTCTCTATCAGTATTGTTTGTACGGTGTAAAAAAAAAAAAAACAAAATGAAAGAATAATTATAGAGAGAAAAGGGAGACAATGGAGTAATTGTTGGGATGGGGAGTCTGTGCATGGCAGGTATACAGTAATTGGCTTTGTGCAGGGATATAAAGTGGGGATGGGGGTGGTCTGCCGGTTCTGGAGGGATAAGGGTGGGGAGTAGGTGTGGGGAACACGGTATGGGTGAGGCTCGAGGTTCGACGTCACATAATGCAGTACAATTTCCTCCGAGCGGTGTTCAAGTTGTGCGGCCTTTGATCTCAGAAAAATACCAAAATATTCATACTGGTTTAAAAATTGTGGGTAACGTCACCGTGTGCTCATAATCATTTAGAAAAATAAGTATTTACAAATATCATGGATTTTTATTTTATTTTTTTTAAAAAATTTGGGATATTACAGGGACCCACAAAAATAATTTTCCCACTAGGACTCACTTTCCCTCAAAATGCATCCTGCAAAAAGGATGAAATTATGTGTCGTGGGAAAGTTTGTGCTGCCAATTACACTTTCCTGGAAAAATCCTTTATCAAGTGAACACTCACAGGAAAGTAAATTTTTTTTTCCTATACTTCATTTCATTTTACTTTTCTCAGGATTAACTTTTTCGTATAACATTCTTGACAAATGAACAAAGCCTAATCCGCACCTAACCCGACCCGACAATTTATGTGTACCCTCGCCTCGCCCCTGTCGGGTATCAGGTTTACCCGCCCCGCCTCTATTTTCACATAGTATTAAGAAATTACTCCCTCCGTCCTTTTTATAGTGTGTACATTTCCATTTTGGGTTGTCCCTTAATAAGTGTGTGTTTTGAGAAGTTAATGGGTATATTTCCTATTTTGCCCTTTAAAGTAGATTCCTTTTTAAAAAGTTAGTGGGTATTATTATATTGATAAGGGTAAGTGATGGAAAGTAGATGTAAAAGTTATAAAAGTTGATGTGAGAGAAAAATAGTTGGAATTCCCAGGTAACACACTTAAAAATGGACAGAGGGAGTATATTTTAGACTCCAATATTATGGAGCACAAATGATAAAAGCTCAGAAATAACTATTACAACTTGAAAAAATCTACTATCTAATGTTGTATTTTAGTTGTAGAATTAAAATTATAAGAATACAAATAAGATTAAATCCATATAAGGAAGAAAATATAATTATATATATAGGATAAGCTTCTAATAAGGGTTCCTCATTTTAAAAAAAGTGCGGACATAGGGGTATTTTTTACTTTACGGACCAAATTCCGAAGATCCGAACCGCTCAATATTTTTAAAATGTGTTTTTAAAGACCCCCATGAGGAATGTCCAAAAAAAATTACCCTTAAAGGCTTGATCCGATCAATTTTCAATTAACACTATATATGTATAGCATAAACACTATATATAATTGGATCAAACCTTTAAGGGTCATTTTTTTTTTGAGATTCCTCGGGGAGGCCCTTAAAAATACGTTTTGAAAATATTTAGCGGATCGGATCGTCGAAATTTGGTCCGTAAAGTTGAAAATACCCCTAGGTCCTTACTTTTTTTAAAATGAGGGACCCTTTTTTTTTTTGAAAGGCAATTTTTTTTATTAATCTCTGAACGAGTACAAAGATTAAAAGGAAAGAAGGGTAAAATTGCGTCCAAACCACTACGGAAGAAGGAACTTCAACCGCAAGACGAAACAAACCACTTCAAACCCCAACGGTTGGCAATGAGCCAAACGAAAACAACCCTCGGGACAAAGCCCACCTAAAGGGCGAAGCCCAACACCCAAAGGGTCAAAAACCCCCAAAATACAATACAATGAAGCCTAGACAAGCAACCCACCACAAGCCCAAAATTACTCCCAATAGATATCCCAAGACAACCCTAAAAGAAGCTTCCGCAAACCTTAACCCATGCTTGAGCACACACCTTGGGCAAGACAACCCAAAACGCCTTATGATGTAACGATTCTCCCACCACCCACCTTCGCCAACCGATGCCCACACCAGGAACATCCTTCCACAAACCCAATGCTGCCCCTAACACCATTCCATTCTCCTAAACTGATGCTGCCCCTAACACCATTCAAATTGCCTAAACCTGCCTCTCAATTCACCCTCTTTGATTATCCTAAGCCATAAAATTGCTCACCACCTCGTCATCATCGCCCATGAAGTCTTCATCCATGATCTTTGAGACTGTCCTTGCTGTTTCTTCTCCATTGAGAATGATCCTATTTCTGTTTTTAATCCCTTTCGACGAGATAGAAAGAGTTGCTCCTCTTTTTCCTTCCTTTTCTGGCTTTAGGAAGACCTATTAATTCATCAATGTTTTTCAATCTCTTTTTATTTTTCTCAACCACCTCTTTCTTTAGCGGGCATAACCACTCCTTGTGAAATGGTAGCTCACTCCCGCTTGAAACTTGATCTTCATTTTCTAAAGTTGGAATTTCCACTGTTTTATCAGCCTGTGAAATGACATTGTGGGTGGAAAGTACCTCATGAATGGAGTTCTGGCTTTGGGGGAGAGAGGTACATCTGTCCTTATTATTGAAATTTGTTATGCCCTTTACGCTTCCTGAGCTATGCTGTCGTGGCATGATAGATTGATGCGACATGGAGGGCTGGTGAGGCAATTTTGTGTTTCTCTTGTTCATCAAAATGGATTTGAAATTAACCACTTGCAATTCCTGCCGTTCCTTGCAATTTCCTATAGCCCCTTCTTCATTTATATTTCCCTAGTGTTTCTTCAACCACTTCCATATCATCCCGCCTGTCCGAACTAGAATTTTTGCTGGATAATTCATTTGCCATTTCAGGGGCCAACACAAAATCTTGGTCCAACTTATCATTGCCATTACCTTTGTCTTCATCATTGTTTTCTTTGGGTTCATCATCTATGATTTTCTTTGCATAAAGTGGAGGATCCGAATCTGAATTGATGACTCTGAAAGATGCCTCTTCTTATACTCTCACTGAGTACCTTGATCCAAGGATGTTGAAATCAACCCATCCAGTGATTTTCTGAGTTTGCTCCGTTGCTATAAGTACTCTGCGATTTCTCCAATGAATTCTCCAGAAATGTGTCGTCATCCACTTGAATAAAATTTCCCCGTAAGCCACTAATTAGCTTAAAATTTGAGTCAGACTATCCATTAAATGGCATATCGTAGCATGAAAGCCAGACGAATTTTTCTTCTTTGGCAGCTTCACCCATCCATGGTTTAATTTCCTCAAACCAAAATGACAGCCAACTC
The DNA here is from genome assembly GCA_036023075.1 of Gaultheria prostrata. Classification (NCBI taxonomy): domain Eukaryota; kingdom Viridiplantae; phylum Streptophyta; class Magnoliopsida; order Ericales; family Ericaceae; genus Gaultheria; species Gaultheria prostrata. The sequence goes on from JAXBDA010001297.1 coordinate 39,574, forward strand.
TCCTTTATTATTGCATCTCTGGATTTTGTGTTTGGGAAGGTGATGATCACATATCTACCACCAATGGATTTGATATGGGCAACAGGGGAATTTTCCAACATGAATAGTTTTTCCAAACCCTTTGGTTATATCAACTTGCGTATTTTGGCCACAACGCTTCTGAATAGCCAGCCATTACCAACCGGCTGGATAGGTATAGTTTCAATGTTGTGTTGGATTGTAGCCTGTCCAGCTCCCTTCAAGACATTCACACCAAAGTTTTCTTGGCTCTTGTGTGATGTATCAGCATTGCTGGAGTTGGAATTTTTCACTACCCAAATCTTTTCCTTATTCTGAAGCTTTTGCTGTGGTGAGGGGTGAACTCCAAATTTCGCTATTTGCACTGTCAATTTTTGGCTCCAGAGCCAAGAATCGTTCAAATTTACGATGGCTGAGACTTCATCTCTCTTGTTGAAGAATCTAACAAATCCAAAGTGGTGATTTGTAACCTTGCTTTTTTTGTACTATGGTATAAAAACTTCATTGATTTTGCCAAACTTCACAAACTGATTGTAAACCCATATTTTTCTGATGGAGGATGGGAGGTTGTCAACGAATAAAATAGTTAGAGATAGAGGCTTAGTGTATATATATATATATCGGGGTGGGGTGACCATACCCCTACCCTAACCCTGGTGGGTTTTCTAAAATCACCTAATGTCCCTATCTGTTTATCCTAAAAAAATAGAAAAAACCCTACCCTATGGGGCGGGATAGGACGGGTTCATAGCGGGGCGGGTTGAAATTACCATCCCTAATGATAAATGTTGACAAAATGACAAAAAGGGTGACACCAAACTTGTGTTCTGCCTCTGTATTATAGAGAATAGTTTTTATTTTTTAGTTATCCGTTATAGAGAATAGTTTTTAGTTTTTAGTTATCCGAATGCTTCCAGAATTTTGTTTTCCTTCAATTAGATTTTGCATAGTTTACCATGCCATTCATAAAATTGCTCGAACACGGCCAGTTTGGAAACATGTGCTCTATACATCAGCGATGATGTGGACAAAAAATGAAGAGAAAAATGGGAAAGTGGGTTCATTGGTATGACTTCGCTTTGACCCCTCTGGCCTAGGATGATGGTCTATGAAGCACGGGACTAAAAAATGTTTTGTACGAGTGCCGGGTACAGGTTGGGTATGGAAAAATACATACTGGGTATGGCAAAAACGTACCAGGTACGTTTGGGTATGTTGGGTACGGCAGGGGTACTTCGTGGGTACGAGAATGGGTACCGGTAAAAATTGAATTTTTTCTTAAAATTCAGGGGTTCTGATTAAAGAATATGAATTTGTGGACTTAAAGTGTAATTTCCTTATCCCTTAAAAAAAAAAACACGTTTAATTCTTGAGCTAGGTTGCCTCTTACCGTGAGAGATAGCTCATAGCTTCAGCTTCCACTGCTGATCCGACTGGTGATTCTCCGGTAAGTCTCTCTCTCTCTCACGTAACTTCACCCTTTCTGAAACCCTAACTTCGTCCTATCTGGCTATGTTTCTTCAACCTCTGGCTCTGATCGTCACCGACTCATCCTCTGGCTCTTCTTGTCTTCATCAGTCGTCGTCGTCGTCGTCTCTCTCTCTCTCTCTCTCTCTCTCTCTCTCCATCAACTGTGGCAGTGCTCACCGACTCACCTATGACGTATACGTATAGTTTGTAGCTTTATATAATTATAGTTAATATTTATATGTAATGTTTACGTTTAGAGGGTTTTTTAGGTGTCTGGTGTTAGCCTTTAGCTTTAGGTTTTTTTTTAAACAGTTAATTGGGAGTCGTATAGACATGTTTATATTGGCACTTGGTAGGACTCTGTATTTTAGAGTGTATCACTTTTAAATGATGGTTGCTTCACTTTTAAATTATTTGCCTTTAAATGATGGTGTATCACTTTTATACTGTAAATGATGGTGAATTTAATTTATTAATTTGATTATAGGAAAATGAGTTCAACTTCATCAACGTCAATGGAACATAGGAAAATAGGGAAAAATAAAAATAACAATTGACGTACCCAATCGTACTCGTACCCTACTTTCTTAGGTTTTTGCCGTATCCCGTACCATACCCGTACCCCGTACTGGTACCCGTGCTTCATAGATGATGGTTTATACCTCTTACTCCATCATTGGTAATGCATACGTACATCTATGCTTTTAAATATGTGCGATTGTGCGTGTGTGAGCCGGGGCCCAAGTGTGCAAGTGTCTTTCACAAACATCACAAACTCTTAAATTTGCGAGGGCGAGGATTGAGAGTGGGTGCGGAGGGTTCTATTGAAGGATTATGCGACTAAGGTTATACTTGATGGAAGCAACAAGGTGTCATGGATTGATTGAAGAGATGCACCCGGGAGAGTCACACGTGACTACATGAGGTGCGATAGTGTGGGGTTCTGCCGTAAGTGTTTAGGCACTGTGTGGATGGGTTGATTTATATATAGAACAAGGTGCACACTTCCATGCAACACTCAATTGAAATCTCATAAGCCAAACCCCTACTGTTTTACAATAAGAATCAAAATCGTGAAGATGAAAGGGTAAAGAATTAAAATAGTTCTTGAACCCTAGCATTGCCTGAACCCTTTTCGCATAGGTTCTCATCATGCTCCATTGCTCCTCATTCAATGGTTTTTCAAAATAAGTCTTCTATTCTCCTTTAATCTCCAATCCTTCACTCATAGTGTACGATTGTATACTTTTATTCATTTACTTGAGAAAATTATCTTGTTTTCTTTTCTTCCCATTTGACAAGCTTATAAATATTACTCCTCATCCTTACTCTCTAGTTTCGTGTAGAATTCTTTAAACGCTCTCGTTTTAGCATCCCCACGGCTTTCTAAGCCCTTGCAGGCTTGTTTATAGCTCTTTAAATTGTCTTCATTCATGCCATTTTGTCACTTTCCAAAGCAATCTTTTTTTACTTCTATCTACCTGGACCTCGTCAGTCCACCGCAAGTCTTTTAGAGGTTAGACCTCTCTGTTTCGACGACTTAATGACTTGCAGGCCGCCATCACAATCCACATTTCTTCACAACCGTCTTCCAAATCCCATCTCTGGTCTTTAACATCTTGTCTCTAACCACCTCCAAGTTCTCCCCTCGTAGACTTCAACATCTAGTTCATGGGCTTTTACTTTCTTACGTTGTTCTCTGTTGACCTTTCAAGCAAATATCTAGGACTAAAAGCCTATGCTGCGACACCTAACACTCTCCAGGTATGATCTTACAATCAAAACATACTAAGCGGTCTGCGCCTCTCATTACAAAATAGTCTATTTGACTTCTATTAGACCCACTCTTAAGAGGTGATTAGGTCCTAATCTCTGTTTTAAGGAAGGTGTGCATAATTCTAAGATCAAACGCCTTGCAAAGTCGAAGATGCTCTTCCTAGCTTCATTTTGGGAGCCAAAGTCAAACCACCATGGACTATTTCTATTCTTGCTTAATAATTGGTTACATGTCTGTTGAAATCACCACCTCTCAATATATGTTCTCCTAAATACATCTCTTGCACCATCGCATCTAGTTGATCCCAAAACTGTTATTTCACATGATCATCCAGATCAACTCTGGTGAATAGCCAAAAACAATGTGAAGTATGCTCTCTTCAGTGACAAGTTTAACAAAAGTAATCCTATCTCCTTCTCTTTTGACCAAAATTTTGGAATTCTAATGGTGTTACGCTACAAGCACTCCCACCCTGTTCCTATGCCTATCATTAACATCATAAAAAAGCTTATACTACCAAGTATTCTCTATTTTCTTAGCTCTCGATCCAAACCCACTTATTCTTCTGAAAGCAAACTATACTAATGCTCCGTCTAATTATGCAATCAACTAACTCCAAGGTTTTATCCATCTACGACACTGTATTCCAGCTACCGAGCCCGAGTCTTCATTCTTGGGCTAACTTCTTTACTCGCGCTCGTCCAGGTAGACATGAGAACCCTCGCTGCACTCAGGCACCGACGCGATGCCCCTAGCAAAATTTTCGAAGGCGCAGTGACTCGTGCATTTTTCTTGAACCACCTCGGAGCAGGCACAACTTTCACATGAAAGGAACACCCTAGCATAAGTCATATATGTAATCGGATTTATGTCACAAGAACATAACGGTGTTTTTGTTACGTGTTGGTTCTTAGCTACCTAATGCACAACCCTCCTCCTTTGTCCGGCTTTGGACCGGCTGTGTGGCAAATAAGACACAAAGAATGACCCAGTCAGAGTTATCTGAGAGAGGTTGGGGGGAAAATCTAAAGCAGTTTTCAGGGAGAATTTTTCATTGAGAATAGCGTTACATAACTTCGAAAAAGGGATACGTGAAAATGGTGTTATCACCTCATATATTTGACATGGATGATGCAAAACAAAGAGGTCACAATCACATCGCATTATTGTTGGCCTTAATGTTTTATTTTTGTCTGATCATAATTTCTTATATGATACACATTTTTCTTCTTTTTCCCTCCTGTTTTCTTCCAATTATTTATCCTTTTTCTGTTCCTGTTGCAAGTTCTGAATTTAACAGGAGACGACAAAGCATGTCACAGATGAATGGATTTGTCGAGGAGCCTCCTACAGGAGTAGTACGGTTATGTGATAGAGAGTATCGTCTGCCCTGGGAAAGACAGAAATATATGCATGCAAGTAAAGAGAGCCGTGATGATTATGAGTCATTTTTATGCCAAGTTGAAGATATCTTCACCAATTTAGTGCTGAACATTGTCTTGCAAGATGTCTCCCACGGTCAGGTATTGTTATGTGCATGATATTGTTTTCGTATCCTTTCATTAATTGCTTTAATTTAGAAATTTTTATGAAGGTTAATCAGGGAGGGCTGCAATGTATATTTGGGAACTGATTAGTCGGACACTACAATAAGTGGAGAGATTTATATATTTTTTTTGACTTTCATGTCCGGAAATATATGGCCATCTTCACAAGTCAAGGTGCCAAATTCGTAGAATTCCCTTTTTGTCCTTTTTTCAAACTAAAGGAACAATTCGCGTGCAATCATTGTGTTCCCGTAAAAAGTTAAAGGGTAATTCTGGAAAGTTTGAAGCTTTTTGAAGTGCACTCATTGTGTTCCGTTAACTATCTGGATTTTAAAAAATCGATAACAAATTGGGGCGGAGGGAGTATATGTTTTTCCTTTTGCGAATATCCTAGCTTTCAATGCCCTTACGGTTTTACTTTCCAACTTCATGCATACAGTAGTACGATTCAAGAACTCCAACGTAATGATATCATGAGTAAAGTTGTGTTTTGTATTCGCACGCCTTGAAATTTTGGCACACATCCAACTTAGAATTTTACCATGTGTTGTATGCCTTTTTCTTGATTCTGACGTATATCTAATTTTCCCATGTCTCCTTGTTTTCTTTCAAATTCTAATTTCTCCAATACATTGTTATTGCTTTGCTTCTCTTCAATTTACATTTATTCTCAAGCAATAACGAAATTGAGATAATCATGATAGTTGTCAACAAATAATATCGTTTAAATAATCATAAGATTAGCACCTGCGATTCGTGTTTCAAACGAATAAGAATGCAAGCGGACCTATCAAATAAGCCACAAATACATTAGCTTTAATACACTCTGTATGATCACTTTTTGTACCATTGTCTATCTTAAAGCTCAAAATGAACCGATTATTATAGTTTATTTGCGCTTTAATTCGATTTTTGTTTCAAGATGGAATTAAAGTAAACAATATATTGATTTAATTACTTCATAACGTGATAAAGTTCTAATTTATTTTTGAAAAATCAGGAAAATGAATATATTTTATGATTGGTATTTATGTCAAAATTGTTTTGAATTAGATCATTGAGAAACCCAATTTTGCAGAATGGATACATGGATATGATGTTAAAGATCTAGGATTATTTCGAGCATATTTGCAAGCTAGGACAACAACAAAAATGATAAGTAGAAAATTTTGAACCCAAAGATTGCTCTAAAGCTTCTCAAAAAACTAAATAAACGACTTGAGAAGCAAGTATCAAGTGAATGATACTCATACGAACTTGAGGAATATGCAGTCCTAAGAAAAGTGACTCAAAAGTGAAAGAAATGAAGAAAAAGTGTGAAGGAACTCAAATTCTATAATTCAAGAAACTCAAAAATAGACTTCTCCGTATAAAAGTTAATACTGCTCCTACAAATAATTTATCTTCTAAATAAATGAAATCCCGAGCATGCCATGGGTTCAAGCTAGTTATATTCTGTTTAAAAAATATTCAAATTATCTGCATTTTTTTCCTTGTAATAAGCCTCCTTGCTAAATTGTTCCTTTTGGTTAGTATGTAGTATGTGTATTGATTCCTTCATCTGTATCATAAAGTTATACAGTCATTATGCAACAAATAGCTCATAATTTTAAGGTCTTACCATTTGGTGGCAAAGTTTCCTTGAATATCTCCACCCTCTTTGGCATGCTTTGTCTACTCTGCATCTGCTAATTTTTTCTTGTTTTTTCTCTGGTTTAATAAAGATTGCATGTTATATATGTCATTACACATTTATGCAGGTACTTATGGAGTTTGATGCTCGTGAGGAAGCGAAGCGACTTCAGGAATATTATTTTGGTGTTTATTTACAATCTTGTGATAATTTTATAAAGGTAACGGTGAGAAGTGTTCTATTTCAAATGCTTAATATTTGGCACAGATGGGATTTAGTAGTTCCTTCGTTACTTTTGGAAGAAAGAAGGCAAGGTAAAAAGATCTGGTATTGGTGGGGGTTGGACATTCAAGAAACCAAAGAATGTTTCTTGAAGCAGGAATTTTGCTCCGTTCAGAGTATAAGAATTTCAAATTGCCTCTGGTACAATCGTTGTTGAAATTGTCAGTTTCATGAAATCACTACTACCAACAAAATATTCTCTGTTAGTTTTGTCGCCAGTTGTAGCAGTACCACTGCCTTGAACATGCTTGTCACAACTATTACTATGCCCATTTATCGTTCAACTATTAATATTAGACTCATTAACGCTACATTTCTTTCCACTGGCTATTGTTAACATTGCCTACTTTCGTTTGCACTGCTACATTTGTGGCACCATCAAGTCAAGGTGACCTATGAAAGGTTTGATAAATCTGGCTTGATACCAGATTGATTCAGCAGCAGCAAACATTAGAAATTGCTCCTGAAGAGAACAGAAATTCAAGAGGAATAGAGCATGTCAAAAGCAAAAAAAAAAAAAGTAGACTAATGGGAAATCACTTGCTAGTCAGCATATCAGTATCCATTATCAACAGGCCTGTATAGGCAATCGTGAAACCTCAACAGAAAGTTACCTAAAAAAACAGTAATCAAATCCTAAATAAATACATAGAAGCCTTCTTATCACAGTGCTAAATCATTACTAGTTACTCTAAAGTTTGCCATCATACCACACGTTTTAATTTAGTGCCACTTGTTATGCTGACATGCAAGGTTCTAAAACTCGCTAGGTGCTCCCAGGGCGGCCGGGCACCTTCTAGCTTCCAGGCTGAGTACTCAGCGCCTAGTTGGCAAGGGGGCCTTCTGGTGCCTAGGAGGCGAGTACTCGGCCTTCCAGACCTTCTTCAAACACACCTGACATGCTTTTGTTTTGGCACGTAGCAAAAAAAGAAAGTAACTACTGATTGGTTATCAGGTCGTTTAATTTTTTGTTTGCTGCATTTTTTTAGGGGGATAAGGAAAAAGAAATTAAGTCAATATTTTGTTTCTCATTGTTGCTTGCCATAAATTGCAAAGCTTATCCAAAGGCACCATGGTTTGGTTTGGTTTTTTTCTTTCTTTGTTTTCTTTGCATTTCCTGGATATCTAAGATCTCTTTGTAGACTAAATATTGCTTCTTTTGTGGTGCAGTATGATAGCAGCATTGATCAAATACTGGAAGATGATAGGCTAGATATGCAAAGTTTTCTTGCACTCTCTCGGCGAGACATGAAGCTACTCATGGCAGTAAGGCCAAACCTATATTTTTTTTTATCAATATGTTTCAGAGACTGATTGACAGAACCTAGTAATCTAACTCAAAGAGAAGGTATCTTACAGGATTCCCTGTAATGCTATGACACTCTTAACACTCCCCTCAAGCTGCAACAGAGATGTCAATCATACCAAACTTGGTACAATGATGTCCCTTGCTACAATTTAGTAAAAACGCCTTCTAACTGATCATTCTACCTACCAAAAGAAGGAAAAGTTTGCTTGTTTATCACAATGTCCTGCCAAAAGGAAAATCCACTTCAATGTCCTTTGTTCTCTAATTAAAACATTGGATTGGTGTTTCAGAAGCAATGGACATAGCCACTTTTGTAATAATTACATTACCTATATCATCTCCTTGGCACTGTGAGTGATGGCTGCATACTCGGCCTTTGTTGATTTATTGCAGTGCGCATCATGAGAAATTGACTGTCCTATTATTTATTGTGCTTTTCCATGGTATAGTAGCAAGATTTCTTTTTATTCAAAACAGCCTACCAAAAAAAGTTATTCATCCAAAATTAGTTCATATTTTTGCAGGATCATCTCAATCGTCTTAAGATGTTGGAAAATATTCATGAATTATTTGCCTATTGGAAAAGCCTTGCAAAATGCGATTACATAAAGGTATAAATAGTTACTGGTTAAGCGCCGAGATTTTATCTATTCTGGCTTATGTTTCAGTTACAGTGTAATTGTTTTTACAATCCTTTTCAGTTTGATAGCGATCTTAGTGGAATATTCACTCGAATCAAATGTGAAGAAAAATGGCCGGAAGTGTCTGACGACATGCTGAAAATGGCTTTGGCTGTAAGTACTTTCGTATTTATTGCACTATTAATTTATTTGTAATTTAAAAAACTTGTTTTCGTCCAGGAACATCTCAAGCTTCTGCGTCAGTCGAGTGATAATAAGAAGGCTACTGGGGGTCCTATGCCTGATTGCAAAGTGCCTGAGGTAAAATATGATTTCCTGGAAATTAAAGTCATTGAGGAGCCTAGTGTGCAAGCAATTTTGGGTAACTTCACACTCTTTGTGCTGGTTAGTTGGAAGTCTAGGTTGCTAAGCTGGAAAGAGTTTTAGTGCATTTCTGTTTTCTTACCTGTTATTGGCTTAATGTTGACTTAATGTAATTGGGCTTAGAAAAATTTGGATAGTTTTTCGAAAATGCTTTTTCCCTTTGTTATTTGTAGTCACCAACCATTGGGAATTTTTTCTCACTAAAATTATGTGATAGATTTTAGGCAGTGATCTTGAGGAGGCCATTGATGCGGAATATCAAGCAAGACTACTAGCTTTTAACAAGATACATTCTGAGGTATCTTTTCTTTGTGTACGTCTTATTGTAGTCTTTGAGTGAACCATTCTAATACCTTGTATACTTTTATTTTAGTGCGTTGTAATCATCAAATATTGTTATGCTTGATATAGTTAAGGCTGGAGGATTATCGTGCGCATGAGAGATTTGAGCATCTTGTGACAAAACGAATCTTTCAATCTCGTGCTTTACGAGTTGAATTTCTTCCCAAGGTAACAAGTTCAATTTTTTTCACATGTGATTGATTGCCTAGTGTTTTAGAGATGTGGAGAGCCAAGATAATAGTTTTCTCCTAGTTGTTTCATCAACATCAAAAGTGTAGAACCCTAATACCAAATTCTAATATTGGATTTGCGTCAAATATGTTTTAGAGGCTGGTTGTCTCTTGACAAACTGGTTAACAGCTTCGTAATAACATGATATGTTTTGTAATCTTTTATTGAATGGAAGGACATTTTGTTCCTTTGATGACCTTACTAGAGAGGTCTGAGTCTCTGACTGCTTATAGGTACTTGGGTAAATCGTTTCTTCTCTTGTTTCATTGTTTTTTCTTATCACATCCCTCCTCTGATTACATCGTTCTTAATTGTTCCATTATTTCTTCCTCTTCGTTTAATATTTTTAATCCATTGGGCCCCCCACCTTTCTACGAAGACGTCCTATATTTGACAATTATCACGAGCTGCACCATTTTTTGTGGAAGGGGAAAGGTTTGGTTTGTTGAATTAGGAATGCAAGGGTTGGGAGTAATGGATTACATCGGGTCCCATTTATATAACTGAGGAAAAAACTCAAAGCTAACTGTAAGCAAAAGCCGTTGGAATGACAACCTTGGTCTTGTGGGGTAGCGCACTTGAGTGTAGTTGTCAAATTGAGAATGTTATCATGAAGCGGAATCCTTATTTTTCACATATGGTGAATGAATCGAATTGAGAACTGCACGATTGGACACAAACAATAGAACTTAAGTGATCGCGTAGATCATATATGAAAGAAGTTAAAGTTCATTAGTTTTGGCACTAGTTATACAATAAATCATATAGGTACTAACATGATTAAGAGGGGCGTATCTAATGTATGAAGCTCCCACATATGCGGGGTCTGGGGAAGGGTTACGTAGCCTTACCCTTCAAGTAGAGAGGCTATTTTTGAGAATTGGACCCGTGACCTACAGGCCACAATGGGGTAGCTTTACCGCTGCGCCAGGTCAACCCTTCATGTAATAACATGATTATGCCATTTTATTGGGAAGGCATTGCCTTCATAACAAGAGGTTTGGGTCCAAATCCCACCAATTTTTCTTAATAGCAACTCTTTTCTCCTCAAAACAATGGACCTGGAAGTGGAGTACTACAGTACTAATGAGAAGAGTAATTGAGAACTCTTTTTCCTTTCCAAGTAATAAAATTATATTGAAAAGGCATCAAGGGTGATGTCACCCATGTACAAAAGAAAGCAAGGAATAACAAAGGAAAAGCCAAACTATAAAATGACTTGTACTTGTACACCACTATAAACTCCAAAAATATCTAGCATGTCAAAGAATTGATCCAGTGTAGGGTTGCACTCCCTCGACTCCCAGCTAAACATGAGAACCCTTAAAATAAACCTACAAAACTTGGAAAGGTATGTGTGCTTGTAAAAGAGGCAGTTGTATAACACGTGGAATCTACTAACCTGGCTCATATCTTATCGAACTGCACACCATAATAACTATAAAAAGCTTGTGGTCGCAAGGGTTTTTGGCTTCAAGAACACGCGGTAGATGTACTTTGACATCTATAAAATATTACATCCAGAATTAAGGCTGTAAATGAACCGAGTTGTTCACTAGCAGCTCAATGCTCGGCTTGTTTCGGGCTCTGCTTGGCTCGGCTCGGTTACAAACGAGCCAAGCTCGAGCTCTAGTTTTAGGCTCCTTTGGTAAACGAGCCGAGCTGAGCACCCTAAAGCTCGGCTCGGCTAAAAAAAAGCACAGCTCACTTGTGTCGCTTCGCTCATTTATGATGGGTCAATTAGTTAATTATCCGGAGTTGGCTCGTTAAGGTTATAAACGAGCCGAGCTCGAGCTTGTGTATTTGCTCATTTAGTAAACGAGCCGAGCTCAAACACCATGAAGCTCGGCTTGGCTCGTTTACACCCCTATCCATAATGCACATTTGAGTTTAGTCTTGTGGACTCTCCGCTCATGGTTTATTGTTTTGGTTTGATGTTTTAAGTGTCCTTGCTAAGAAATCTTTTGCGTTGCCATGACCCAGGCATTCAATAGCCACATATCTTTGTAGAGTTTTACAAGAAATTTTTCCCCTTTGTACTTGCACCCACTGATTTCACACATCTACGCTTTGGACCTTCGATTGTCACATTCTTTTTTGCTACGGTTACTTTATCGTTGAGTGGAACATTCCTAAATAATGTCTAATAGTAATGAAATTCATGAGGGTCCCGATATCACCAACTGTTAGAGCTTGGTTAATTATAACCTCTAAAAGTAGTATATGAGCATGGGTGGCCTCTACCCTCATTGTCAATTGGCTTTGAGTTGGATTTTTTAACATGGTATCAGAGCTAGGCTAGGCTTTACGAGTCTTTTGGACAAGACTCTCTTGATCGATTGCCCTGGTGTTTGTGCCATAAGTGCACCCTTTGTGTCGTTATGATTCCAATATTGTAGATTCTTCGTATACCTCTCTACATGCGGGTCAGAGGCACGTGTAGGGGAGTGTTAGAGCTTGTCTCACTTTGGTGAATTATAACCTCCTAAACTAGTACACGAGTCTGGGCAACCTCTTCACTCATTGCCAATTGATTTTGAGTTGGATGCTTTAGTACTAACCATTGCGTGTGCTGCATCAACTAGCCAATAATATATGACAAAGAAATGTGATAACCCTAGCTTTATTGAATTTTGGATAGTAGTAACAATTATGTTTTGAGTATAGTGAGTAAAAAAGAATGACCTATTTCGCAGTTCGACGACTGAAGAAGAAAAGATGAAGTTGAACAGTTCCTTTCCAAGATCAGGAGATACCAGAAAGTGATCACTTTAGGTATTGAGGTTCTATTTTTAGCAAAGATGGTGGGATTGCAGATGATGTGATTCATAGGATCCAAATACCGCTCAAGTGGAGAAGCGCCACTGGTGTACTATGTGACAAGATGATACCCACAAAACTGAAAGAGATTTTATAGAACTGCCATAAGACCAAACATGCTTTACGGAACAAAATGCTGGCCTATCAAGAAACAACGAGTGAGTAAGATGGGTGTGACTGAGATGAGAATGCTAAGATAGATGTGTGGTAAGACTAGAAAAGATAGGATTAGAAATGAAACCTAGCACCTGTAGAGGAGAAGTTGCGAGAAAATAGATTAAGGTGGACATATCTACCATAGACCTGTAGATGCAGTAGTTAAGAGAGTTGATAGAATAGATTTGAGTAGTAACACTACGAGGAGAAGTAGACCAAAATTGACATTAGATGTTGTAGTCAGTAAGGATATGAGTATTCTAAATCTCAGTGATCATGTAGCCCCTGATAGAGCTTAATGGAAAAACAGAATTTATGTAGCTGACCCCAATTAATTGGGACATAAGGCTCTGTTTGGTTTGGTTTGGTTGTGGCGGTTCTTTTTCACTTATGAGTTGTGAATCCCTTTGTGTGCTATTTTGAGTTCATTAATTGATTACTTATTTACTTGGCAGTTTCTAGGGAACCGTTTGCTGGGCCAAACTCGATCCAACTCTTTTTATCGATTGGGCATTCGTTAGCCTATTGGCTTAACCATTTTGTTGCGAGTCCGTGATGTCTTTTTGTCCTTTTTCAACTTTTTGATATCGAGTCGAAAGTGTGTTGGAAATTGTAGTTTTCACATCATTTTGTTAAGCAAATTGTAATGGTGTCATTAATTGGATCGAAGACTAGTTTTACGCCCCCGTGATTCTGCCCCTGCCGTTAACTAATTGTTGTGCCCAGTACTTGTCAACCTAGCACGAGAAGGCCTCAAATGTCTAATCTTAGTCATATGGCTTATTTGCTTCAAGGTCTTGAACAATCATAAAGTTCTTTCCTTCTCTCTTTTGTGATGTAATCTAAAAGTGAACTTAAAAGTCCAATATTGGTAGGGTTTCTGTTATTTGGCGCCCATTTGGTGCTGTGTTGGCAATTTGGTGTTCATATCAAGTTAGTTGCAGAAAAAACAAACGTAGCGAGAATTTGGTGTGCATATCGAGTTTGTCAGAGGCTTACAGCGTATTGTAGTTTAACAAGAAGCCTAGACTTTCATGTGTTTTTTGGTTTTGCTACAGAAACATAAATAGAGTGGGATTTTTGTCAGTCAATTTATTTTAAATGAGGCCAAAATATTTGGTTGTGGGGACCAATGGTGATTTGGTCATCTATACTTTGGAACTCTTAGTATCTCCACATTTTGCTGAAATATCAACAGAGCCAAAAGATTGCGCCCATGGCGCCCATGCTGAAGAGGACGGAGCTCAAATATGGATCAAAGCCTCTGTCAATGAATCGTTTTCTTGCTGAACTGAAAGATCTTCCAAGGGGAAAGGCTTTCCGCAGTTACAGCACAGGCTGGCCTGTTGTAATGTTGGGTGTGGTGATCACTACTGGGCTTAGCATTGGAAGAAAGGTTTCAACATAACAAAGTTGATGTGTATTCAGTTATTTATACCCTTTTAGTATATCAGATATCCCTCTCGGTTCGGCCACCTATACTGTGTGACTAGGGTTGCTAAATGCCTATGTATGTATCCTTTTTCTTTTTCTTTTCTGTTGGCATGTGTAATGCTACAATCCTTTTAGTTTATTCCGGATGGGTCTAAATTATTGTGCCATGATTTCCTCTCTTTGCTTCGAAAGGTTCTATTGCCCAAGGGATTGCTAGTTGCCAAAATGCAAAATAAACTTGTGTTGTACTAGTTTATATACTTTCTCCGTCCCCTTTTAAGTGTGTTACCTGAAAATTCCAACTATTTTTCTTTCATATTAACTTTTACATCTACTTTCCATTACTTACCCTTATCAATATTATTCTATCCACTAACTTTTTTAAAAGGAATTTACTTTTAAGGGCAAAATAGGAAATGTACCTACTAACTTTTCAAAACACATACTTATTAAGAGACAGCTAAAAATGGAAATATACACACTATAAAAGGGACGGAGGGAGTAGTTTATATGTGCATGTGTGTAGCCTCATTCCAAACTCAAAAAGCTAATTTATTTCGATTCCCAAGATAGATTATTCTCTCACAATACATCAAAAAAAAATAATAATAAGCCAATAAATAAAGAAAAAAAAACAGGTTCAAAAGACGATGAGAGCTAAACAGAACATCATGGCTAATTTCACCTAAAAGCAAGTCAAACCGTCCATACTTGGTACCTAAGGTTTATTGTGGCCTAATTTGGTACCTAAGATTTCTCCACTGCCCCTTCTCCTCTTCCCTGCCCAGATCTCTCACCTCCTTCGCCTCTCACCCCTACCTCCGGTAATTAGTTATCCTGGGAGGTGGGGCGGCGGCTGCCCCCCCCCCCCCCCCTCTTCTTTCCGTCACTCCACCACCCTCTTTTCACCTCCCCGTCTGTCCAAACCCACCTTTCATCTTCGATCTCCACCCCTCCTTTGTCCCATCCTCCCCACCTCAGCCCGACTCCTCCCCTCCACTGGTCTGCAGCCCCATCTCCGCCCACACCCTCTCCGCCTTCTGCCCCTCCACGCCCTCAGATCCGCCCGTCCTCTTCCATTTGATCGGCTGGGTTTTTCTGTCGTGTGGTGAAACTAGGGTGGTCGGCCCTCCGGCGAATAATTTCTCCTGAACCCGAAGGCGGCGGTTGTGGAGTTTTGGGCCTCTCCCAGAGAAGTGACTCATCGTAACTCGGTGCAACGCGGTTTGATTCGGTGTGACTCAGCAATGGATTTCTCGGGTTTACTAACTTGATCAGTTAATTTTATTTCGTTCTTTTGCTTGTCGTGTTTTGGTAATGTTTCCACCTGTGCATTATCTGGATCAGGCTAGGTTTTTCCACATCAATCTCGACTTTCTGAATCTGGACTGGCCCCCAATGCCTGCCAAAATGGATGGCCTACTTTGGCGGAATGTGTCTAAGTCGGCCCTGTTTTTACAGTTTTGCCATGACTTGTAGTCTTAGATTTTGGAAGTTGTGGCTCTTTCTTGTATTTTCTATGGAAACATTGTACTACCTTCGGACCTCTACTTTTAGCCTGAGGGCGCCTTATATGAGATTGACTTCAATAAAAAAAAAAAAAAGAGACAAGAAAAGATGGCATGACGACATGTTGTCTGCAAAAAACAAAATACGTAATTTGAACTTAAAACAATCAATTTCACGGAAAAGATGGCTGAGAAATTGATGGCAAGCACTCTAGAGACAAGAAAAGATGGAAGAATATCAACGATTTTTCTTGTGTTTAAAATGTGTTTATAAATATTGAACGTTTCGGATCGTTGAAATTTTATTAGGAAAGATGAATCCACACTTTAGCAATTTGATTATTCGTCTTACGCTAAATTGCTAAATTGATTATTCGTCTTATGCAAGTTAAATTTGATTATTTGGGATGGAGATCAGTGTGCTCAAGACATCACCCGACTTTTGTGTCCTTATGTTTGCTTGCTCTTTTGTTGTTTTGTTGCAGGTCTTTTGTTTATGTTGTCTGATGCTCCATGTCTTTGGCCTTCATTTACGCAAGTTTTTTCGTTTCGTTAAAAAAAAAGAAAAAAATTCAGCTTTCCGGACTAATTTCCAGAGGTGTTGGATGAAATCCAACGGCTCTAATAGGAGATTGTCATTAAAAGGTTCGCGAGTCTACCTTCCGGGTAAAAATCAGATCGCGGGTCGTCAAACCGGGTCAGGTATGTTGGGATCCACCCCATGTGGGGCGGAGAGCCTTAGGCCCAAGGTTATCTAGGATTTCCTTAGAATTACCCTAGGATTATAAATACTCTTGTTGTTTCTTTTTTTGAGTGTGTGGTAGCACAATGTGAGTGAGACAGGCTGAGAGTGAGAGGAGGAGCCGGTTGTGGCTTCCCTTGACCGGAGTGAGAGCCGGTTTTTGATTCAAGGGAGTTTTCCTCAGATTTTGTGTGTGTGTATTGTGTGCTTGTGTGACCCGGAAAGCACAAGAAGTAGTATTGAAGCCGATGGTTGATGATCTATGGGCAGACTCTCCTAAAAGCATCGGTGGTCGTGGGCTTGCACGGAGACTCTTAGTGGAGCGGCATAATCCATTGTAACTCTCGATGGAGCTAGAAAATTCCTGGTGCGTGCGGCAAGTGGCCGGCAACAAGGTGGCTCTGGGTGGAGTGGATACTCTCGATGGAGTAGGAAAAATTCCTGGTGCGTGCGGCACCTGGCTGGCAAGTAAGGTGGCTCTCGTGGAGTATGGTGGCTCTTAATGGAGTGGGTGCGGTTAATAAGCCCAGTTTCAGACACGGTGTTGGAGAGATATATCAAGAATTAAAGGGGAGTTAAGTCGTTCAAATGGAGGGGGAGCTAGGCCCAAATGCATGGTTCACACACGAGGGGGAGATTGTTAGGAACATGTGTGAAGTATAAGTCCCACATCGGATAAATAGAAAAAAAGGTTGGACCTTAATATACAATTGAGTGGCTCACCACTTACAAGGCTTAGCTTTTTTAGCAAATATGGGTCATTCAATGTATGTTGGATCCATGTGATGTGGTGGACTTCGTGGATACTCCCCAACGGGTTGGGCTATGCACACATGGGAAAGACCTTAGGCAGATTAGACTCCTAACAAGGTATACACACGGGTGACTATTCCTCTCTCATCTGTTACGCGTTGCAAACAAAGAAGAGAGAGAAAGCGAGAGAGAAGATAAACGAATGAAGAAGAATTCCAGAAGTTAGCAAAAAAAATGGTATTTTTTTTTTATCATTTCTCGCGGGGACCCTTAAAAACACGTTTTAAACACATCTAACGGTTCGGATCCCGACCATTTGGCCGGGAAGGGGAGGTGTGGACCTAAGGATCCGTCAGGGAGTCCTGACTGGATCCTTGGGCTATATATATATATAGGAGGATCTTATAAGGACTCCCTTACATAAGCCTTATGTAAGAGATTTGTCGTTCGAGATTGAATTTCAATGATCCGAGACAATCCGAACCGTTAGATGTGTTTAAAACATGTTTTTAAGGTCCAACGCGAGAATTCGTAAAAAAAAAAAATACGCGGTAGGGCTCGATCCAATCAGTTTTTTAAAAAACGCTATGTATAACGTTTTTATCGAAAAATGCTTGGATCAAGCCCTTTCAGGTATTTTTATTTAACGAATCCTCACGTTACACCTTAAAAACACATTCTAAACGCATCTAACGGTTCGGATTGTCGAAATTCAATCTCAAACGAAAAATCCCTTACATAAGCTATGTAAGGGAGCCCCTATAGGATCTTCTTCCATATATATATATATAGCCCAAGGATCCAGTCAGGACTCCCTGACGGATCCTTAGGTCCACACCTCCCCTTCCCGACCATTTGGCCGGGAAGTGGGAGGTGCGGACCTAAGATAGGTCCGGGAGTCCTGACC
>JAXBDA010001298.1:0-57466 GCA_036023075.1 Gaultheria prostrata
TTGTATTTCCTTGTAGAGGAAAAATTCTCTTATAGAAATAAAAACTTTCCAATATTAATTAGATCCCATATCACTCCCGTGCAAACGGTTCCGAATATTAATGCCCTAGCACTTTGATTAACTACACAGGTTCCCTCGTTACAAGACGCCGCCATGTTCGGTTAGGGAGTTTAGTTTTAGTTTAGTTTTGTTGACATCGTCATTTTCCTCATTTCTCTCTCTATCTCTCTCCACTCATTACACCTTTTGACATCATCAAAACTAAACTAAACTACCAAACGAACACAGCCATTAAATTCCTTCCACATTCTATACGGACACTCTACTTAGAAAATTAAGGAAAAAATTATTTACAACTCGATATAAATATGTGTTTTGTCATACGGAATTGCCAAAATAAGAAGACTCTGGAATTTGATCCTTACAGCCCCAATGGTTCGGTACTTCTTTCAACCGATCGAAACAAAGACCCAGTTAACTTCGCCTCGACACATGTTTCACACTTGTGTTTTTTATCAATATTGAAAGCTAGAATATGGTCCAAGTTAACTAATCTACGCATAGATTCATAATTAACATGACCTAGTCTACTATGCCACAAAATAGAAGACTCAAGCACTTTGATTAACTATTGGGGCAATCGTTTTATTAATAGCAGGGATAACAGTCATTACATTCATTTTAAATAGACCATTGGTATGATAACCTCTCCCTATATAAATTCCAGCCTTGGTCAGAGTGAACTTGTCCGCCTCAAACACCATGCGGAAGCCGTGTTTGTTCAGCACTGAACCAGACACCAGATTTTTACGAATCTCTGGCACATACAGCACCTTGGTTTGAGTCAATGTCTTCCCCGAAGTCATCTTCAGGACCACTGTACCTTCCCCTTTAATGTCAGAAGTTGTTGAATTCCCCATAAACAGCTTGTCACCTTCAATTGGCTCAAGTGAAGTGAACAACTTCTTGTCAGAGCAGACATGCTTTGTGGCCACAGTGTCTATCCACCATTCTTGTGGATTTGAACCCACCATGTTCACCTCAGAGACCATAGCCAAGAAGTTCATGTCAGTGTCTCCTCCTGAGTTTTCCACCAATTGCGCTTGTGGACGCGGTGCTGTCTTGCATTCATATGCACGATGCCCAAACTTGTCACAATTGAAGCATTTCCCCTGAAACTTATCCTTCAACTGTTTCTTGGCAACACCGCCTTTCGGTCCCACATTGGCATTCTTGCCCTTCTGCTTGTCAGACTGCTTGTCATGTTGGTTCTTCCTTGCACCACTTGATGAAGCACGAGCATGCTCCACCACATTAGCTTTTGTCATCACCATTTTAGCAGCTTTGGCAGCCTTCTCTCTAGCCCGATTCTGTTCTGTGACATTGAGCTTGAAGAAAAGAGCCTCCAAGGTCATCTCTTTGTTCTTGAACATGAGATAATACTTGAAATCCTTCCAAGTTTCCGGAAGCTTGTGGATGATCACAGCCACCAAAAATGGCTCAGGCAACATCATCCCTTCTGCTTTGATTTCATTGATTAACATCTGGAGCTCCTGAACCTACGTGGTGACAGGTCTCGAATCCTTCATCGTATAGTCAAGGAAACGGCCCACAACAAATTTTTTAGGCCCTGCCCCCTCAACCTTGTACTTCCTTTCTAAGGACTCCCATAGTGCCTTAGCAGTTGAGATCTCACTGAACCCAGAGTACAACGAGTCATCCAGAGCATTCAAGACATAATTCTTGGCTAGATAATCAGCATTTGTCCAGTGATCCAGAGCCTGACGCTTCTGGACATCTTTCTCATTTTCAGTAACAACCGGTGCATCCTCGGATAAGCACGCAGCAAGATTGAGCGTGGTCAAATAGAACCTCATCTTTTGTTGCCATCTTTTGAAATCAACCCCTGGTCCGAACTTCCCTGGCTTATCCACATGGGACATCGGAATCGAGGGAACTCCGGTCAAAGGAGCAGCAGCATTTGAGCTTTGAGCCTCAGAGGTCTTTTTTGGAGTTGTCATGATAACCTGAAACACGCACAACCACAAATTAGTGAAAACGAATTCACAACCACAATAATAAGAATATATAAACATTTTAAACTTAGACACCAAACATGGTCTTGCACCCACAACGCGCGAGTGTACCCCGGGGGCTTGGCCCCTGGTGGGGGTTCTAGGGGGTCATGCCCCCTAGCGGGGTTCCTAGGGGCAGCGCCCCTAGGCGGGAGTTTGAGGGCAGCGTCCTCGACGGGGCAGGGGTCGAGGGGGCAGCGCCCCCAAAACCTAAACGGTATACACAATTCACTGCATGTGTCACTGTGGTTGTTCATCTTCTGCCACTGCCTAGCAACCCAAGCCATGTGCCAAGTAACCCACACTGGCCGTGTACTAAGGCTGAGTAAACCAACCTTCCACTGGTTGTTTTACTTCAGGCCAAGCACATACAAAGCCGAGACTAGCCAACCTTTGACTATTCTCCAATCCCAGCACAGGATTGCTTACTGCTAAGCAAGTATCCAGAAGCCAAACAAGCCACAGATTATGTGTTTCGGCCGAGCAGTGTCAAGGCTTAAGCCAAGTAGACTGCTCCAGAGGCCACACACCTTGTCAATTCGAGGCCAGTCGCGCACGACTGCCAGAAGCCGTAGCTTTTCCAATTATTTCCAGAAGTCCAATCGCGCACGATTGACTTAGGCCGTAGCCAAACTGTTTGAGATTTTTTTTTTTTAACACCCACGTAATCTGGACAGATTACTACGACTCCAATCTCACAAATCAGTGAGAATGCCCCATACCATTTTATGAATCTGTTATTGCAACTCAAACGTTAGTACTGAACAGAAACTATTTTCTGGAATTCGATTGCCAATCGATTAGAAAATTTCGTTAAGCTTGTTAGAAAAAATATTGCGGCAATACAAAATCCAGATAATAATTTCGATGATAACAATATGTAATGAATTACAATGAACAGAAATGAAATAGAAATTACAGAAAACTGGAAATAACAATATACAAACAGAGGATTGACAAACTGTGCCGAGTCCTGTGATAACACAGTTTCCTTAACGAAATTGCGCCGCCTACCGGTGGGTGTTGTAGGTTTATCGGTGATCTCGTCCCAGGATGAAACGGCAAGAACCACGTACACCGGAACACCTCCGATGTATGCCTTGGCGAACGAACTTACGCCTACCTCTCTCTCTCAAAACGTGACTGACAGTATATAGAATGTAGCAGTGGAATTGTTGTTTTTTGGTGATGAAAACCAATGACAGAAGCTCCCTTTATATAGCTGTAGGAGGAGCCTCTATCATCAATACGAAATTCAATTTCTGTAATTGAATTCTCCCAATTGATTCACCCACAATAATGCTGAAATGAATTCGTGTAACCCCCAACATGAATACGAATTTGAATTCAGCCATTAACCTCAATTCATGATAGAAAACTGCTGGAGAATATTTACATCGTCCAGATTCATCGAACCCGGAGTGGACCGTTTGGTTGCCTTGTCAGGCCGTCCGAAACGCACCGGTTTCATTCATCCGAAATTCCGAAAATTTTCCAACAATTCCGTGCTCGAGAAGAATTGCCCATTCCTCTCACAAAAGTGTGTGAGCTTGCTCCCGAAGCACAAAATAATTTTCCCTGATATTCGTGGTTTGCATCATTAGTTTGCTTTATTTTCTTCATTGGATCCCATTCATTGAGAGACAACCCATTTGAGTCACTAGAAATTAGTCCTTCTATCCCTTTTTAAATTTGTTATTTTGTAAATTCAACGTTTTAAAAAATATTATCATTACACCTTTCACATCAATTTTTATCTCAACTTTACACATTTTACATCAACTTTTATCTTTACTTTCCATAATTATTCTCCACTTTTACCTACTCTTTACCATTAACTTTTGATTAAGGGCAAAATGATAATTGTATAAACTTTTATCTATTAATTTTTTAAAACACACACTTATTAAGGAACAACCCAAAACGTAATACTCTTATTTTATTTAGGGACAGAGGGAGTACTTTTTTTGGAATTTTTTTCTCTTTGCTTTTAAATTTCCTCAAAACCTTTTTGCTCCTCTGCTTCATCTAGATCATGTTTCAAAAGCAACACAAACAACTACACGAGAGACATTGTTTTGAATGTTTTCCTCTTTTTAAGCATTTTTTTCAAATATGAACCATATTATTCACTTTGTTATTAAGTTAGCTTGTCTCCAAAGATCAAGAACAATAATTTTGTCACTATGGCCCACTCAAAACCGACTCGATGATGAAGATGTGTAGAGCACGCAAAGGAAATCATCTATTCCAAAAATCAATTTGATCTGATATATCCATAGGATCCGGGTAATTTTTTCTTACTAGGTTGTATGAAACACGAATGGTTTTGAGAATAGAATGTCATCTTCGACATCCTACTACACAGATTTTCAAATGAGAGGAGGGTAGGGCGGCTAGGGCCGCAATGCCAACATTTTGCATCTTTTAACTTTTTAATTTTTCTATTTTCTACTAGTAGTAATGAATATCAAAGAATAAATAACCAAACACAATTTTAGTAATATTAATCATATTAACGAATGACCATAGACATTATTTAAGTAATCATGCTCTGTACCCATTTAAATTTTTTCCATTTGAAATTTATAAACTGGTTAGTGGTATCAATGAAATTTAATCATCTTCTATTTCTCTTGCCCACACTAGTTTATTTAAAAAAAGAAAAAAAAAAAAACCTTTCTTGGTAGGAAGTTTGGAAGTTAAGAACTTACTAGAGATTAGGAAACCCAAGTCCAAACCTTGATCACCTAATCAATCCCTTGGGGCAATGGTCATCCATGTGCTTGTTGATTTAGAACTATTCGCTAGTGTAGAAATTCTCAAACAAAATACTAAGGTACACACACCAAGGGTTGCCCCAGTAGTCCTTAAGGTCTGGGGTTCGATTCTCCTCCACCGGGTAACTACCCTTGTAGTAAGTTGTGGCCGTGACTAGTGTGCTAGTTCCCCGGAGGTTTGGGTCACGCAGTTGGGTTCATTAGTGACCTGGCTGTGGACTGTTCCTTCATCGTCAAAAAAAATAAATTACTAAGGTACTACAATATGTCGTACATGTGGATTAGGTCTTTGTCCTTTCACTGAACTTGTTGATTATTGCATTGATTCTATGAGGTAAGAATTAAGATGAATATTACTTAAATACTAAGTTGTTAAAACTATTTTGTACCGTTTGATCGACGTGTCTGACCTTAATTATGAAATCTGGAATTTTGGTTTCAGTGAAAGAAGAATCTAATGGCTTCTTTAAAGAGTGGTGGAATATGTTTTGGGACAGTTATTCTTCACGGATGCCTAAACATGTAGAGGCCATGGAAGGATTCTCTGCTAAGGTATTCTTTCTGATCAACTTTTTGAAGCTCTTTTAGATAATACATACCTTAATTTTATGAAAAATGCTAAAGACAGAAACTAGTCACAGTCACATAGGAGGATGGCCCCATACACACTTGAGGGTAAGTGCTTGTGGGTGTTGGTTCCAATTGGTGTGTCCCAGGCATTTTTGTTACTTATTATCGTCCCACATCGGCATCTAGTCATATTATTCTATTTCAAAAACTAAATACGCTTTATTCCTGTTCCACTTAGCCTATCTGGTTGTACTCTTGGCTTGCAAGGGGAGGTGTGAGATTTGAGTCTATGGAGACACTTCGAGCTTCCCTTTGTTAAGCCACTGATTCTCTCTAACCTCGCACCTATGTATACAATATTGGTAAGAAAGATAAAAACCATTGATATTACCTTCGGGGCCAAGCGCCACCTACTCATCTAAAAGATTTAGTTGTTAGAGAAATGGGTAACTTTTGTTATGTGTATTTTCAATACGCCCCTCTTGGAAGCCAGGCTCTCCCCCATAAGCAAGCTAAACAAGTGCAAATATTTTAATCAATAGATAGATTGTGAGGTTCGAACACGTTATCCATTGCATGTTCCGGTTCCATATTAAATTTTTAACTATCAACTCATCTAAAAGCTTAAGTGTTTGAGAGATATGACTATATGAATAACTTTATTATTTTTATCTTCAACAACTTCAAGCCCCTAAAATTAGTAACTGGCTTGACACACGGTTCATAAGAATTAAACCCATTAGTTTTGAGTTCTAAATTTATATCCATTCTTCAAAATTTGTAACGTTTAAAATGCAATCATGTTGTTTTCTTAGATAGTTGAATTCTAAAAATGGGCTAATATCAGAGACGAACTGAGTGTCTTTGAATTTTTGGGTTAATGGGAGCATGTCATAGCTTTGTACGATACTACTTCTTGTAAGACAATGCTCTTGAAAATTCCATGAATCAATTCTCAGGCTCCTCAAATAATGGGGAATGAGCAGCTCAACCACTTTCAGGGTAATCCGGGTACGGACAACATGCTGCTGGGGCCATTGGAAGCAAGGCTCTTTGCTGCAAAAATTCATAAGGGAGAGCATTGTGGACTTCCTGCTAGAGAAATGAACTCCAATCAACAACTTCTTGGTGTTGATAATCTGGTTCACACAGGCCCATCTTCAAGCAATGCTAGGTACGTCTGGAATGTATCCAGATAACATATATAGGTGTGTTTTCCTGTGCAAATTCGTCTTGTTCAGGAGACGTCAGTAATTCTTTCCAAGAAGCATTGCCCCAACACTCGTATTAAGATCGTTGCTTCTTGGACTTCATGCTATTGTTTTTGGTGGTTACTTTTTCTATGTAGAGGAATACTGATTAATCTTAAATTGCACTCATGAATCACAGCAACTCCCGGCTGCAAATTCATGGGGGGATCAACGATGGACAGCTGGGGTATATGATTACGCCTATGCAGAAACTCTAGTGCCTTTTGATTGTTTGATTTAGATCTTAATTTTTAAGAAATGTGGTTTGACCCATGTTGCAGGAAACAACTATGGTACTCATATGGGGTCATTTAGCCATATGGGCTCAACTTTCAATGGAGCACCAGAAAATATGTTACCAAGATCTGGACCTCCTGGTGCGGGTGGGTTTGTGCTCTATTTTTTTAAGTTCTTGCAAGAGAAGATGGGTGCTCGATCAGTCTCACTCTCACCTATTAGCCCAATAAATGAATTAATAAAGTGAATGTTGGTAAATAAGATCATATTTGCTGTTTGTTTAACTTCATAGATGGACAAACTAACTCAACATTTTGTCACACCCTACTTGTGTGTATAAAAGTATTTCCGTAAGGTAGAAGCTAGACATGGAGACATGGATCAACTATATTATGGTCGTGCATTTCTTTGTACTTTTTAAAAGGGAAAGGCTGTTGTTCTGTCAAATTCAACATATATCACCGATTCACCACGAAATGTTAGCCTATAAGAAACAGAAGCAGAAATCCTTAAAGAGACAGCCAGCAGATAATAACGTTTTAAGATACTGTTGTAGCAGCCAAGTCAATGTAACCTAGGCTTAGGTGGCCTAAAGCACCCCTTAGGCCTGGATATGGAAATAACAGGTGCTTTACGTTGTCCTTGATGTGCACTATAGGAAATCCGTTGAGACATGAAATATGCAAAATGGTCTAAATATGGTCAACCATAGCACAGCTGAGTTAAGGTCATGTTATAATATACGGAGTACATTGTCATGGATATAAGCCACAAAAGAAAAGATGCCATTTAGTTTTCTATTGATAAGCTCCCTGGACATGCTTTGCACTGCCATGCTAATATGTAGCTGCTTTTTTGTATTAGGTCATGCCGGTAGTCCGTAATACCAATTCACAGTTCCATTTAGAAAGCTCACTTTCTCCTTGAAACACTTGGACTAGCTCATGTCCCCATTAACTTGGAATGCAGATGATTATTTGACGATTTGGGAATTTGATCCGATGACACATAGAACTCTAGAAAAGTTAGTTTTGAGTAGAGCTAGGCTTATGAGCATACACTCCGCTAAATTTTAACAACAATTTCTCTCGGACACAAAAACGACAAGGGAATGGCATACATATATATACTATATCAGGGGATAGCATATCCATTTTTACACTAATCTCCTTATGTTTTTTTGTTGAAAGGATGACTGAATTAGTTGGTTTATATTATATCCATGGTTTTGAAGGTCACATATATCCTTCTTGAATTTCTGCATTGTCGTTCTCATTTGTGTGCTTAGATACTTTTTCGTAGATGATAGTCCTTAGACTACTAAGTTGGTATGAAGTGTTTCTTAGTGTTGATGGTTTTAAATTGCTGGTGCACCAGGTTTATTCATTTCAAGGACCAGAAAAAGTGCCAATTCGACACGGTTGAATGGAGGGCCTTTGACTGTTAAGTGGTGTCCTTGTAATTTTAACTTTCCCGATGAAATTTCAGATTCTAAGTATCCTTAGTTCAAATTTTCAGCTGATGTTGTTCATCTCATTTAGGGAACCAACCAAATTCCTTTTGAATTCCCAGTACTAAATTCCTTTGTACCAGCGCCAAACCAGCTGTCATGGTTTCAGACACCGATTCCTCATCATCAACAAGAGATGTCATCTCGAGCAATGGAAAATGGAAAGGGGAAGCAAATATCATATTTTCAAGGAAGCACTAGTCAGATGTTTCCTACGAATGGCCTCGGTGGGACAGATCGTCAGGTAAGTTGAATACAAAGACTTGGATCATGCTTGTTTTTGTAGTCAATGAGCAGCTAGTCCCACCAAACTTGATGCAGTGTCCAGATGGATAAACCTACACTTGATGACATGATTACTCTTTCCTCCTTCAGTAGGAAGCTTTTCGTATAACAAGTTTCAGTGCCGCAATGGATTGCAATAATGTTCATATCTGTTTTAGCATCTGGTTCTTTTATTTAATCAAGCATCTGCTTATTCGTGTTAGTGTTTATCAACAAAAAAATGTATGGGTATCTCCATGCTCTACTGTCATACCTTAAAAGGAGTAGATCAAAACAATACGGCATTCTCTGTGTTAGGAGAATGTTATCTTTTCATTCTGCTAAGTACGAAACACCGATTGTGTAACATTGAATGCTTAAGGATTTATCCTCTTCAACAATTGCTGATAATAAATAACTTTTCCAGGCTTCACAGCTTTTGCAAGAATTTTAGTAATCTGCAACGCTGTCAAAATCATGGCTAATAGTAGCACTAATGTGAGGTTTGGTTCTCTAGAACTACTCTGGGATGGAAGGGAATGACTCTTGGATGGAAGGGAATGGTCATGACCATTTATAGCATTGATTGCGTTGTTTCCTCATTCTAGTAAACAGAACTCGGCCTAAGGTTGACCATTTGTTTCATGAAGAGTGTGATGATGATAAACTCAGTAATGAAATATTCATAGATAACTACTATTCCAAAAACAAGAAGATAACGACAACATTATGGTAAGCATAAGAAGAGTATCCTGGTAAGATTCTTGAGTTCTTCGCAATTAGGGTTGAGACAGTGGATTTTCTCTACGAGCTTAGGACAAACAATGCTTTCGGCATGCATTAGAGTTTCTATCACTCGGTCTGATAGATTCCATAGCTATCTGTGGTGTAATACTGAAAAATGTTTTCATTAGTCTTTGAATCTTTGTCAGCATTTGTCCATCTCCTCTACTACTGAATGAGTTGCTGATTATGACTCAGATGATGACGGGACAAACAGCAGAGCAGCAAATGATAATCCTGAATCCCAAGAAACAAGCAGTAGAGCAGAATATGACAGGCCCTGTGGGAATAAGTTTGGAGCAGAAACAAAAGAATCGGCTGCTGTGGCAGAAATTATGTGAGGTTGGTTAAGGATTTCTTTTTTTTTTTTGACGGGCAGGTTGGCTATAGATTGTGAAGGCATAATTAAGCCTTTCCTTTTTCTTGAGAAATTTAATGTCAAGAACTTTTCATCTTGGTGCATTATGCCCGGGGTACTCAGACTAATTTGCTCATATTTATTTCTGCAATATTCTTCTGCTGGACCAGAAAAGAAGGAAAAGGAAGGATTTGTTGAAGTCACAATCTAAAAACAAGGTTTTGGTGTGTCATACATCCAAGGAGAAACAAGATTTAGAGTCTTTAATAT
This sequence comes from Gaultheria prostrata, assembly GCA_036023075.1. Taxonomy (NCBI): domain Eukaryota; kingdom Viridiplantae; phylum Streptophyta; class Magnoliopsida; order Ericales; family Ericaceae; genus Gaultheria; species Gaultheria prostrata. The sequence goes on from JAXBDA010001298.1 coordinate 10,098, forward strand.
TCACGGCTATTAAATTAGTGCAACTTTTCTTTTGTTGTTTGAGCTATAGAATGGTACAAATGCCGAGGTGAAGAAATCATCGGATGACGATATCGAGTCTCCTTTTTCCCCTGATAATGCGAATGCTGATATTGTGAGCACTCTTTTCGGCGACGTGAAAAAACATTCAACAGCTTTCAGCTTGACCGAAGAGAGTGGTAAGTGAATACTACTTAACTCAAGTATTCTACTCTCGGTGATTTACATTAGATATAGCTGATTAATGTTTGAAGTATACATTCATACTTGCACTTTAACTAACATTCATACTTGGACTTTAACTATCTCTTTCGGCAGCTGCATCACTTTCACACATCGTATAATCACAGAGAGGTTTGCAGTAATACCTGAATGTTCCAAAGACTGATTAGTGCCCACCCACTCAGTAATATAGAGTTGAAAAATCAGATTGAGTTGAAACTAACCTATATATGGTAAGTTATACAACCAAGAGCGGACCTAGGGGGGTGCATGTGGGGTCCGGGGTCCCTGCTGACCTCCAAATTATCCCGTTATTTCTACTATATTTTAGATTTTGTTTGTAAAAATTATGAAGAAAGGTCGACTCAAGATTGTGTCATTAGCATATAAGGATGATATTTTGTGGTTAATGTGATTTGGTCCTCCGCGTTAAGAATTCTGTGTCCGCCACCGTTAACAATGAAATAAGCTTCGAATAATGACAACACAACATTTTTATTATGTGCATGAGAAAAGTAAGATTAATAATGCCTTTGTTTGGACAACCTCTTATCATACCAACAGACAGATAATATTGTGCTTGTTTTCCTTCAGAAAACTTCTTCATGATTGCAATAGTGGCAGTATGTGGCTACTGGCTATACTCGTACCCAGACATTCTACTGTATAAAAGACATCGGCCTTCTTTCGCTTTGGCTAGTAAAATGAAAAAATTAGATAATGCCAACTCGTACTTCTATCGTGAATGGTAAGAGGCCCTAGGTTTGAAGTAACACCGATAACTGAGACACTTGGACTACAACAACAAAGAGTTAGCACATAACACTTTAGGTTCTTGACGGAAGGCATTGTTGGAAACAATTAGCAATTAAGCATGCATAAAAAATATAGCTTCTTCTCAGTCTTCTTAGTTAAACTGAGAAGTTACTACTGTAGTATAGGAGTGATTAAAGCTCACACTATAACATCCTCAATTCAGTTTATGATCTTTGTGACATCATAGGATTTTTTTTTGAAGAAGTTGCTTCCCTGAAGCCAAGCGAAGGTAAAATCCTCTGCTGCGATTTTTCATCAGATGGAAATTTGGTTGCAAGTGCCGGTGATGACCAAAAGGTTTGATGCTAGTTGTCTTCAATATTCAGCTTAAGCTTTTTTAGAAGTCCATTCTCAAGTTTCTTTTTCTGTTGCCTTTTTCTTCCTTATAAGCTGAGATTAAGTTGCATTTTCTATTCCAGGTCTTTCTGTGGAACATGACGAGTTATGAATGGGTTTCGTCTGCAAAAGGTCATTCCGATAGCATATCAGATATGCGGTTCAAACCAAATTCACATCTGTTCGCTACATCTTCGTTTGATGCAACTGTTCTGATCTGGGATTCAAACAGCGTAAAATATTTTTCTCCTACATCTCGTTCCAATTCTCAGTGTTTAAGAGATTCTTGGAAACTGTGTGTGTGCAAAGTGCCATTGAATAAAATCTGTTAGGGCCTAATTTTACACCAAGGTTTCTTTCTTCGGTTTCTCTGTTTATTTGCTATTTTAGTTCAAAACGTTTTAGTCTCCTTTTCATACAGTGGTTAGCACTCTTCTGTGATTACCTTTCTCTACGTACATACACTACAGAAATTCCATTCAACACGCCACGTCATAGGATCACTTATTCATGGAGACAATATATCCTTAGCTCAAGTATGTGACTTGTGTGGGTACGAAAAGATGTGTTCATAGGTCTAATATGCATTCGGTCGTATTTTAAAACTCCTTACTGTCTCCCCATTTTTTAACTCTTCCTGATTCTTTCATTCGCAATCTAATGCTTTCATATGTTGACTTATTTTATTACCAGCAGAGAGGGTATTCAATGAAGTTCAAAACACAAACCTAACAAAAAGACACAGTCACGTACAAGCCAAACCTACTCCCTACAATGAGATGCAGAATATCTTTAAATAACTTAGCCAAGCCACAACTCAAAACCCTAGGAACACAATCAGAAAGTTTGCTTCGCCGTACCAAGCTTGAAAATGTGAACCTTCGCCGTACCAAGCTTGACACGCATATCGTTGTCCAATCTCTTGATTTCGGGAACTGGTCTCAATGGATTTGATGCACTTGTACATAATCCTATGACTTTTAAGCATTTGCTGAGTATTCTTATATTGATTTTCATTCGAAATGCAATTTGACTTTTCTAATCTGGGCGGTTGGCATAAGTGGAGTGGTTGCCCAATGGTTGGCACCAGGTCCTTTCACGCATTTGACTAGGGTTTAAACCACACTAACTACAAACACCGACTTCGCAGAACAAAAAAAACAAGAAAAATCTAGGCGGTTGACTGATAAGAAAAGAGATTTTATGTGCTTATTATTTCACATTTGACACTTGGTAATACTTTGCAGCTCTCTCTTTCACTCTCCCTCCCTCCCCTTTCTTTTGATTCAACTACTGCTTACATGTTTTTACCCATGGGATGTAGGCAAGTGAGCCATTAGGCAAGCTTCTTGGGCATTCTGGGCAAGTAAATTCGTTGGATTTCCATCCGAATGGGGATATCCTCTGTTCCTGTGATAGTAATGATGAGATCAAGCTCTGGACCATTGACGAATTTGCTTGCACACACACCATTAAGGTCAGTATACATGCTCAAGGAGAATCTAATAGTTTCATGCTTAACAGTTAGGCTTTTAGTTGTCCATTGTTTAATTTTCACTATCTTTTTGAGTTTTTATGATGCTCTTTGAGTGCTACATCTCCTAGTTTTCATCCGAAGACTAGACCATTTACTAGCCTTTGAAATTCGGTATCTGTCTAGTTGCTATACCTACATTGGGAAGGAGAAAAACACTCCAGTATAAAACCTACTCGCTTTGCCCCGATTTGCGTGTTCATGTTTCGGCACTCGTCTCCTTTAAAATATCCGAAGCTAGTGAAAATGGACAAACAAATTGGGGTGGAGTGATATCTTTAATATTCTGAAGCTTTTTTCACATGGACAACAAGCACAAACTCCAACATCATATTCACCATATCCAAACAAATTCATGCAGGGAGCTACAAGACAAGTTAGATTCCAGCCTCGATCTGGGACCCTTTTGGCTGCTGCTTCAGGAAATGGAATCAGCTTATTTGATGTTGAGACTAATACCCTCCAATATTCCTTAAGAGGTAAGCCCGACTACTTTCTATACATTTCAGATGTAATTCTTTCACTTTTTTGCAGTGTAATGAGAGGTTTGTGCGTGCTCTATAAATTTTCAAGGGACATGTCAACGAAGTAAAATCAATCTGCTGGGATACAAGTGGGAAGTACATGGTGTCGGTCAGTAAAGAAAGTGCAAAGGTGTGGTCTATTGGGTATGGAGGAAAATGCGTTCATGAATTGCAGTCCAATGACAATAAGTTCGAATCGTGCACATTCCATCCTGCATATGCTGGCGTCTTGATTATTGGTTCTAACCAGGTAACAAAGTACCTTTTTCGTCATTGTGTTTGCTATGTTCTCTTTTTTATTCTACCTTGTGTCCTTAAAACAGAATCCATTGTTCTGACATTTTGAGTTACCATATGTTAAATCCAAGAATTGTGGGATGTACCACATCAGATTTTAAATGATATATGTGTAAAATGAAACGGTCAGTTTAGCATTTTGGTGACACATTCTGATTTCAAAAGTCGTAAGAAAGGTGACATGCGTATATTTGTGTTCTCTTCGCAGTCATTGGAATTGTGGAATTCAATCGAGAGCAACAAGACTCTGACAGTCCCTGCACACAACGGTGTAGTTGCTGCATTGGCTGATTGTACAGAGACTAAAATGGTTGCTTCGGCTAGTCACGACCAATGCATAAAAATATGGAATTGAGAACCCTTGCTCTCTCTGCACAAGCATACGATGCTAAAACAAGGAGAATAAAGGCACAGCCGAAGAGTCATTTTTTGTGATACCTTATACAAGAATCAGGTCTACAAACATGAGCCTTGGTGCTCCAATCTTGCAGTTTCGAGACTCAGGTTTTTTTTATTATTTCTTAATTTTTGCGGCTTGGTTTTAGCAACAGTAACTTTGGTATCATGGATTTTCTTAAACGTTTATTGATTGCTTAAAAATTTATGCGGTTTTGGTACATGTCTTTTTGTGCCTTCACACCCTTCATTTGAAATACCTTTGCTCATTCTCTTGAATGTGTCCAGTCTTTCTTTTCATAGTAATTGTCCTAGATTCAAAAGTAAAGCAGATAATGAGATGGGAAAATGAGAAAATATGGTGCCCAAACAGGCTCTAAGGCAAAATCAGATGCAGAGTAAAGTCATCAAACTTGTTCCTCAGCATCGGGTTACTCGTAATATTTTGGGACTAGAAGTGTGGCGGCCACAGATGCCCGGACAACGAGCCAACCAAACCAATACTGGGATTTCACAAATCACCTACTAGTATTTTCTAAACCTCTTTATTTGAAGGATAAAGAATGAGTAATTCGCAGGCTGGGGAATAGTAAAAATCATACCAAATTTTCCTACCGAACATAATGAATCGTTTATTGTTTGTGTAAATTCCATCAATCATTTTAAAAAGAAAGATCTCTGCGTCACATGATGTTGGAGTACTAGGTAGGTAAGGTGCTTGACTAACAACATTAATTTTCAAATTTTCCATCAAATCAGTATTTGGTGGGAATGAATTATTTCCTTTAGCATATCTGGTGGGAATGAGTTATTTCAAAGTTTTCTTTGTATTCAATTTTTTTAATCAGATGCTTCCCCTTCCTCTTCTTCTTCTAATGGCGAAGAAGACAACGATGATGAAAAAATAGTAGGATTAATTAGTGGCTCTTGTTTTTTTTTTTGTTTGAACAGCAAAAAATATTTTATTAATCAAATATCAAATATACAAGATTAAACGGGACAAGAGAAAAACATCAAAACGATGAGCGGCATCCCAACGAGGTTGGCACCCCACCCGACGACAATCATCTGCCCCTCGAGACCCAAGAGATTGAAAGGCTGACAAGGAGACAACCAAGCAATCAAACACCAAAACAAAACAACCAAAAGAAGCACCAATGCCCCTTCCAATTGATTACACCCCACGCCTAAAACCCAATTCAAAAACCCTGTACAAAGCTTAAGCGCCAATCTATAACGAGTTGCACGCGCCACTTTCCTTGATTTCAACCCTTCTACTGGCTTCAGTATACTCCTATATGAATCGAACTCTATGCCCGAAATATCAAAATTTTCATTCGAATGCTCCCACATCTCCTTTGTGCTCTAAAGAAATCCAAACGATTCGAAAACCAAAAACGACCCTTTAATGTCCTTTTTGCCCTTAATCTTTTTAATTGCATTTCCTGTGAAAACTTCTCTGAATCATTGTCTCACTCTAACCCTCGGAATGGACTCCTCTCGCCTTCTTCCTTGTCGGCCCCTACAACTTTTTTTTGCTTTGACAGCTTGGAATTACATTCTTCCAAATTCTCATTTTTGAAATCATGTCCAGCAGTGGCCCCTTCAATCCGAACCTTAGCCTCCATTTTCTCAGCACGGGTCTTTTCTACAATAAGTTTCTCATCTATTTCAATAGTATCAAAAGAATTTAAAGTTGCAGTAGTACAATTCTCCCCCATGAAGCTCGATCCTATCATTCTCTCATATGGTTGTTCAACAACGCATTCCTCTACCATAGCAGTCCTTCTGTTATTAGAAATAATAGATAACTTGGAATTCCATTCTTTAAAATCCACTAATTCTTCAATGTTGAAAATCTTGAGGCCTCCTTTGGCAAATTGGTTTATTCATTTTGTCTTTATTCAAAAAAAAAATTGTATTTATTAGTTTTGCGTCAATTTTTTGTGGTTTATTGATTCCTCTCGACGAGACGAATCTAACAAGTATGAAATTAAAGTGAGAATTAATTATTTTTTGAATAAAGCCAAAATTAAACCAATAAACCACGTATTTTTTGCTTTATTCAAAAAAAAAATAGTTTTGACTATAATTTTATACTCTTTAGATTCATCTCATCGAGAGGAACCAATAAACCACAAAAATTTGACGCAAAACTAACATTTGCGAATTTTTTTTGAATAAAAACAAAATGAATAAACCAAAAAACCGATTTAAGATTTTTTGCCAATGGAAGAACCCTTCAAACAAGTTGGTTCTGTTTTGCGACATCAATAAGTGGTGGTGGTGTGAAAGAAGGGTCGCGATCAATTATTTGCTGACTATATTGTTGTAGACCGCTGTTTTTCGAAGACGTTTCCGAAAGAATTGTGATTTATTTGTGCGTATTCTCAAATTCCCCTTATTTTGTTCAAAAAAAAAAGATGCATGCATGTCATGTTCTTGGATTGTACGTCTTCCCATCAAAAGACGACAGCCGCAATCAGAATACTAGCCTATGGGATGGCTGCTGATTTACTCCACGACTTCTTGTGAATTGGGAGTTTTGAACAATTTTGTCGATCCATTATACTTCTTCTTCCGTCCCATTTTGAGATTTCAATTTTTTAATAAAGCAAAATAATTGTACATCAGAAGTATTTAACTTTTCAATTATGCCATTCACTTTGAAAAAGGAGATAGTTGGAAGCTTTAATCTTGAGATTGGGAGATGCATAATGGAATTAATCATTGTATGGTTGAGGTTAATTGGGTTTGCGTATGTTAAATATATGCACATGTAAGTAACATACATCGCAAAATGCAAATAGTGACTATATTAAATTTTTTTTTTATGTATTAACGTTCCTAGTGACATTGGTTAGGGATGAAAATGAGCCTTGTCAGGGTCAAATATATGAATACTCCGTCTTTGTCCTATTTCAAAAATGACAGGGACGGAGCTAGAAAAATCTAAAAGTGGTAGGATCGGGAAATAACCGGATCTTATTCGCGATTACAATTTGCACTATTGCAAGCACTATGGATAGAAGACCCACTTGCTTTCCACCGCTCTCATACCCACATTCCACATCAAATGACTTCGTTTTTGGTATGTGGATCCTGTTACAAGAAATGGATTAAAATCCCCAAAAACATGGGATATGGATTTTCCCAATGAGTGTATATAACACTATAGTTTTCTCTGTCAATAGCATCAGAAATCACAAAGTTAAGTATGTTGTCACTTATTGTTCGTTTGTTTGACCAGAGATAAAATGATGGAATATGGAATGATGAGATAAAATGATGGGATATAGAATCTCTTGAGATATGAGTAGGAATGAAATCCCTTGGGATATTGCTCAGGATATAAATATAAATGAAGAAAATTTATATCCGGTGTTTGCGTTCAACAAGATATAGCCCTTGGAAAGAACTTTTTGTTATAGCACATGGCCATTAGGGGGAAATCCCATCCAAATCCCACACCCCCATGGATTTTATATCCTGTACGGATCGGGATAAAAAATGGGTGGAGATTTAAAATCTCATCCAAATTAAGAACAACAAACACCGGATTTTGAATCTCACGTCATTCAATCTCCCACATTGCAAATTGATAAAATTTGAATAGCGTAGAGAAGATTAGCATAGTCCATGCACAAGGATATATACAACACGCACAAATTAAGAAATGGTCCACATTTTAAATTACTCAAAAAAAAAAAAAGAAGTTGAGTATGCTCGACCAACCAAATAACTAATAATAAACCAGAGAATACACAAGTTGAAATATAGAAAATCTCCCTCACTTCTATACCACTATACCCAAAACATTTCCCATCTTAATTAATTGGACCCAAAAAAAAAAAAACCCGAAACCTAAAACAAATTAATCAGAAGTACATAATAACATCATGAAATAAATACATACAAATTGAAGACGAGACCCAACTCACTAGATCATGCACGTAGTTCTTCCACCATTTTCTTCAATTCAAGTCTTCAACAGTACTGCTGTTGATGATGATGCTGAAATTTCAGGGATGATGAGACAATGGAGGATCGGAGGTTCCTCTCAGAGCAAATGATTTTTCTCAACCTTTGATTTCTTGGAAAAAAAAATTAAAAAAAGAGGATGAAATCTTTAATTGCAGCTGACATGATCTCTCCGATCCAAACTCCTCTCTCACCGGCGAAAATTTGTCTATTTTTTTTTTTGGGCTAATTCCTCTTCACTGTGGCCGTGAAAATTATCTAAAAAGAAATAAGTAAACCCCAATATAAAGAACCTAATTAAGTAGATAAATGAGCACTAAGTTGATGATGATCAAGAAGTGGGAGATAATGATCAAGAAACATATTTGATGGACTTTGGAATTTTTTTTCTAGACGAGAGAATGGGCTGAAGGCCCATTAAGTGAAGGATCAAGCCAATTAGCACCACCACCACCAAAACTTGTTGCGTGATTCCAATAAAGTGAAGGATCTGTTTGGCTACTCACCTGCTGATCAATAAGCTGATTCTGAAAATTAGAGCCATTCATAGTATTCCAATCCAACTTTTTTGGGCCTTGCTCTATTTTCACTTCCCCATTATTATTATCATTCTTTGTCACATCTTCTTCTTCATAAGGAACTACTCCTCCTCGGAAATTCGCAGCTTCTTCTTTGAATTTCTGTTGTTGTTGAAGGCTTGAAGCTAACAAAGAAGCCATAGTTGGATAATTATTGTTATTAGTTGAAGATCCAAACAAGGAATAGCTTGAAAGAAGTGGGTTTTGGATAGGCTTATTGATTGGGTCAATCCCAAGTCCAAGCCCATTCAATTGGGCCTGAAGATCAAACCCATGAGATGAAACCCTAGAAGAAGTGAAAAAACTAGGGTATAATGAATGATGAGGAGTAGGGTTAGTGGGTAACCCATAAAACAAAGGGTTGGTTTGAAGGAGATGATGATGATTAGGGTTTGTAGGAGATGATGATGAAGTTGGTGGTGCATGTGCATCAATGGATGATGAGGATGAGGTTGAGGAGGTAGAGGATCTCTTGATGAGTAGTCTTTTGTTCTTTCTACACCCACCACCAACTGGGACATTTCTTAGGGTACCCCCTCTGGTCCAGTAGCGCTTACAGCCTTTGCAAAAGTGCCTTGGTTGAGATAAGCTGTAGTTGTTGTAGTAACAGAATTTTGTGTTTGAGGAATCACATCTTGGGCACTTTAGGGCTTGTTGTGGTGGTGGTGGTGGTTGTTGCTGTTGGTTTTGGTTTGGTTCTTGATTTGGTTTGTCCATCACCCTTGACACCATCATGCCTTTCTGTTCATCTATCTGATTCTGCAACCACACACAGACACACACACACACAACAAGGAGAGAGAGAGAGAGAGAGAGAGAGAGAGAGAGAGAGAGAGATGAGAGAGAGGTGGTGCTTTAGGGTAAGAAAATTGAAAACGATACTTGCCCACAAAAATGAGAGAGAAAAAAAAATAGAATTATGTGATAGTAGTATTTTAAATTTTAAATTAATAACTTAGTCATCGTGACAAGTGTGTTGTTCTGTATCGAAAGTCATATTCAATCACATCGCTTTGTACAAAATTATGTACGAATGTTCTAGTTATGATATGATTATCCTATGTAATGCGAAAAAAATGATACATATACTATTTTAATTACGTAGATATTGTAGAGAGAGTTGTGAGTTTTTTTCTCCTTTAAAAATGACCGAGAAAGACTTGAAGAAAATGTACATAAAAATTGTGTTTGTATAACAGTATATATCTAGCTAGAGAAGTAACAAAACATAGATATTCTCTTCCAAAAGCTAGGAAACAAAGATGGGGTCAAGTTTTGTTTAATAATTTAGAGAGAGAGAGAGAGAGAGAGAGAGAGAGAGAGAGAGAGAGAGAGAGAGAGAGAATATTGAACCTGTGGCCATTGGTTAGTAGTTGAAGAAGAGATGAGTCGTAGCATTTCCTTGTTCTCATAGTTACTCAACATTTCCTTCTCTCAAAAGGAATATCGTTGAAACAAGGAGTAAGCAGACAAAGAGCAGGTGGCCACGCCAGCCCTTTCTTTCTTGATGGATGGGGTTGAAATACTCTCCAAACACAGATCTAGAGAGAGAGAGAGAGAGAGAGAGAGGAGAGAGAGTTTGTGAAGAAAATTAAGTCCTTGTTTAATTTTAATTTCACGTGATGGGTCTAGCCAAAGGAATCAATAACAATTTTTTTTTTAAAAAAAAAACTATAATGACCTTCATGAATTTACTTTCAACGAAAATGTGGGAGCATATCATCTAAACGGAGTGGCCAGCTCCAACGCTCTCAATGAAAAATGGATAATGCATTAGGAAGCTTAAAACTATATTCCACTGAGATATGTTTTGATCTGTAAATGGAAAATTAATTACGCTATCATAGAAGGCTAAGTCACAAAAACAAATGGCAGAATTTTTTGGGGAGGGTATTAACCCATTTTTTAAATTGCATGAGAGAAAACAAAGGGAGTTCTTTACCCATTTTTTATTTATTAATTTATTAATTGTGCTATCTAATTTTGTTTGATGTGTTGGCTTACCCCAAAAGTTTGATACATTCTTTTTTCTCGAAAAAAGAAAAAATGAAAAGGAATTCAAAAACATTCCTGGTCTTGGAACAGGACAGAAGGGTAAAGTAGTAAAGCATGAAACAGATGAATCTCGAGGAGTTCAAGAAAGAGAATAAATATATATATTACAAACCCCAACATCACTACGTAAAATACATTCCTTTGTCAGTGATACATAGTATTAAATTATCAAATCCCACTTTTTCTGTATTATATTACTGTAATTGCTGGTTGTTACCAATAAAATTAGATAGTGTCATAGTGATAACAATTGAATAGGAGGAGTTATCTAGTCCGGGATCCCTAAGTCCGGGACTCATAGTTTCGGATCAAATTTTCATGATCCGAACCGTCCAATGTGTTTAAAACGTGTTTTTAAGGGTCCACGCGAGAAATCATCAAAAAAATACCGGGAAGAGCTTGATCCAAGCAGTTTTTCATAAAACTGTATATGTACAATTTTTTGTGAAAAATTGCTCGGATCAAGCCTTTCCCAGTTATTTTTATTTTATGATTTCTCGCGGTGACCATTAAAAACACGTTTTAAACACGTTGGACGGTTTGGATTATGCAAAAACATGTTTTAAACCCTTAAAAACACCCATTTTTCTTCAATCCGGGATCCTTGACTGGGTAGTTGTTGAACAATTGTATTTTTTATAATTCACGTGTCCATGACAACGTGTGCGCACCTCGACTAATCTTGAGGGCTCAATTCCACCACCAACTTACGGGTTGTCTTATTAAAGACGGAGCAAAACTTCAAGAGTTGACAGCACCTGAAAAGTTTCAAACCTAAAACTGTAAAAGGAGCACACTCTTAAGTCTCAGGGTTTGGTCCATCGGAAACGGGGGGTGCTGTGCACAGCACGACCGTCCGATCATGTTTTGAATGACCTGGATGTATTTTGTTAGTTTACCTATGAAAATAAATCAAAACTAAATTAAAATTACAAAATACATCCAAACCGTTCAAAACATAATCTTACGACTCTCCTATGCACAGCACCCACCCCTGATTCTGGTCCACCTGACTAACCCAATGGGGTTTGATAATTATTGTATATTAATGTTATAGGCCCACACAAAAGAAGAATTAAAAAAATATGTGGTGCTTCATTGGAGCAAAATCCCACTTTATATTCTCATATCTCTATGATCATGATACAGAATATATGTCTGTGCTGGGCTGTCATCCTATGACACAACTGTATATCATTATTGGAATGTTAATTCAAGTGATTCCTAAGTGCACATGTCACTGCTATTAGAGCTAGGTAATCATGATTAACAAATTAAAAGTCCATGATATGTTCATCAAATTGCTTTATCCCCTGTTGTTTGTTAATACAAAATAGAAAATTATGTAAAAAAATATATGAAAAAAAATCCTACCATATGTTCTCCATAAATATTTAAATATGTACAGTTTACACTTTTAAATAGTATTGAAATTGTAACACTTGAACATGAACTAATAGACTCAATCTTGAATTTGCAATATATGTATATATAAATTCATAATTTTAACTCGCAACACCAATGTTGAATTCATAACATTTACATATTTAAATTGTATACATATTTTATACAGAATTTCATTAATCATTAATTATATGCATGTTTTGATTTTTATAAAATGCTATCAATTAAAAGCAGATTTAGAGGGATGAATATCGCATGACTTTCCCAAGATAACATAAGAGTAAGGTTATCGTTGTCTTTAGTAACTTAGGTTTCAACACGAATCCTCATTAATATTTTAAGAAATTACGCACATTTTTAAATTAAAAACTAATAACGAAACAATGTGCATGGGGTGGTAGTTTTTTCACTAAAAGATCTCTCGATGAATTCTTAATTTTCAAATTATAAAACTCGCGCTAAACGCACATCAATGTTGTCATTCATTGAACATTTTATTTCTTATCAATGTCAGAAAAAAAAAAAAAAAAAAAGGCCTTCTCCATTGTACGTAGATGCTCTAAATTATGTGGAAAATCTCGAACAACTCTTCGGTAGTGGACAGTAGAATAGATCTGAGTACACGTAAATGCATGTACATGTGATACATTTTGCAGAGAAAAAACTATATATCAACTTTGTTGCTTATATATATACATACATGGAATGAGATTATGAAAATTCCAAGAGAAAGGGACAAGAGATAGCATGTGGGGGGGAGAGATGTACATAAATTTGTACATCTGCCCAAAGACTGAAACATGCTAGCATGAGTCATGACACAGTCACGCTTTATTCGCGAGCGCTCTTTCTTCTGCACAATCTTGTTTTTCTTTCTTTTTCCACCTCCCTTGGTTTTGGAAAAACAAAACACAAACCACGCACACACAAAAAAAAAACAAAAAAAACCCTGTTTTGTACTTTACTTCACTCCTAAACATATCTATAACATTACAAGAGTGAGTACTGGCCTCAAGGATTTGTTCGGTTGATTGGTAGATTTGTTCCGTACACAATTGACCGCATTTGATTCTTTGAGTCAGGCCGAAAGAAATGTAATTTCTTGTGAATTCTCTAGTCCCGATTCAGATAGTTTGCCTTTAACGCATAGTTGAAATGTGTATAAGTTGGCCTGGACACCCTGGGAAAAAAATAAATTGTGTGAGAGAGAGAGAGAAAGAGGGGAATGAACTTTGAAGCGCATGTGGCGGGCAGCTCAATGGTAAGATAAAAGAAGTGGGGGGAAAAGCAAGAGGAACAGTTAACTGAACAAACAGATTTTGTTAGACTCCCAAGGGGATATTCGCATCCCCCGATTAAAGCACAATCCCCATCATTATTACCCTCTTGTTTGATAACCGTGACCTTATGGTACATATTGTACACTATAATATTACTACAACCCAATAAAATAAAATAAAATGAAAACATAAAAAAAAAAAAACCACATTTACTCTAATGACTTGGGTTGAATTTTTGGCTCATTATCGATTAGGCAAACTAGCTGAATTGGGCTATATATGGGCGTAGCATGTACTCATGGAACGGGCCCGTAAATGGCGGACCGTCTCAATGGTGTCAGAATGGGACTTACTACTATGGAATATTCTGGAAGGTGCTTGAAGGGTGTAGAAGAGTTCTGGCCGGGAAGGGAGGCACTCCGGTTTGGAAAAACTACTATCTTGATAAGCATTGTCAAATATTTCTGATAAGGACAGGATCCCAGAGATATAGGGATAGGAAAGTATTCTAGAAGGGCTATATAATCATGGACGCCAAGTGAGAGGAAACTATAAAAATCGGTTTCACCACCACCCAAAGGTAAACACAATCTTACTCGTGAAATCCTATATAGTTTCCCCTCTCTTTTACTTTCTTTGAGTCTTGTAGGTATTCTCCCTGGAACCCTACCCAATACGACTTTCAGACACTGGCTTTTCTTAGGTAAAAACATAGCTCGCCACATCTAATTACTACCCAAAAAAGTACAAGTGTTTTGGTTTCTGTCTCGTGAAACGAATCAAAAGATCTCATTTAACTCTAGTAGATAAAGTATTTTAAATTACACTTCTTTTCTTGAAATGTAGGGTGCTATACAACTATGTTGGTGCAACACTATAAAAAGAGTTAATCGTGATTTTTGCAAATTGCAAACAACCACCGGTTAGAGTACTTGCATCAAATTCGAACTCAGTCATCAAAGGCTTGTAGCCTAGCGGTTATCTCCTGATTCTCTCACAAGGGAGGCCAGGGTTCGAGCCTCGGTAGAGGCATTTGGTGTTTAGGGTTATGGATAGCTTCTAGACTCTCTTTGGACTAACTCACTAACTTTCCCGCTAACCCCCCACTGATGTATATCGAATGGCGCAAAAAAAAAACTACTTTAAACAAAGACTGTGAGCTCGGATTATCGAATGAATAAAGCAACTAAAAGAATAACTCTTGTAGATAGCAAAAAATGCTACAATACACATTTTTTTTAGATATGGTTAATATGCACCCTTTTAATGACCTAGAATTCATACTAATATTTTGCATTAAAATTGATAATATTAACCTTGAATTCACAAATTTTAAAATACAAAATTAATAACATTTGCTCAAAAATTCATACCATTAACCTTGAACTCGCAGCATGTATATATGAGATTTTCTCATGATGTAATGAATTTTCAAGTAAACACATGACGAACTTTTTAATTAGTGTTGTCATTTCTATCTAAATTAATGTTATATAATTTTATAGAAATCTATGGATGTCTTCGAAACATGTTATGAATTCAACGTGATTGGCGGGTGCTTACCGCGCACATTCAAATAGAGTTGCACATTAAAACATTTTCCGTAAACTAATGTCCATGTTATGCTTGAAGTTGGTTTTCCTATGGGCATTTCCAATCTTAGCTTCAAATGTGGGGATGACAAAAAAAAAATTAGGCTTATGTGGTAATTTAACATGTTTGAATTGGACATTCTACAATATCCACTTCAACAAATATGCCAAATTTCTTGTTTACATATATTGATCAAGTTTTGGGGAGTAAAAAAAGATTAACCAAAGAAAATATAAGATGTCACATGTCAAATTTGACATGAGAAATGAGACGTTAAATGACATGTAGCATTTAATATTTTTTGAGAGTTGCTCCACATGCCAATTCCTCGACTTGACATGCCACGTCAAATTTGAGGTACACCTATGGTTGGAGATGCTTTGAAAATGTCCGTGGTTGGAGATGCTTTAAATAGCGGTATTGGAATTTATAGGGAAAATTTTCGTATTGTTTGGTTTGTGTTTTGGAGAAGTGTTTTTGAAAAATTTGGAAAAAGGTAGAGAGAGAAATGAGAGTAATAATTGTGGAGAGAGAAAAAAGGAGGAGAGAGATAGAGTGAGAAATGAGAGTAATGATTAAAAAGTTAGAGAGAAAAAAAGTAGGTCCCACCACTTTTTTGAGTTTGTTTCCAAAACATGTTTCTAAAACATGTTCCAAACAAGGTGAAACATTTCTTTTTGGGAGATTGAAAGGCCACTAGAATATTATTTATATGATCCCAGTGGATTTAGGCGTCAATCTCACATTATTGCCTACCTCTTGAGTTGTTAAGTAATGCCCCAGTTCCAAAGGCACTAACCGAAAGTTGAATACTCTCTCTGTCCCATAAAGTTTGTCCGGCACGGAGTTCAATGATTCGAAAAATATTAGTTCTTTGTCAAAAAAAATGTTAATTTTTTCGCACAAAATAATAGAACAAACATTGATCTATTAATTTGTGCAAAAAAATTATTTTTTTCTTGACAAAAGTTTTTTTTTTTTGAGTTCTTGAACTCCGTGTCGGACAAACTTTATGGGACGGAGTGAGTATATGTTTCACAAGTGGATAGTTATAAGGATGACAACAGGACGGGGTGATTATCACCATCTTCAACCCCGATCTCCGAACCAATCTCCGGTTCTCATTTTCGTCCCTGCCTCAATCTCTTACGAGGCAAATACTTTACCTTCTATTCCCTCCCCAACAGTACTGAATTGGGATCTCCAAATGGAGAAGGGAGATCCGAACATTTAAGGTTTAAGGTCACTCGACCCAGGGACGGAGCCAGGACTTCCCCTACGTGGGGGCGATTTTTTTTTCCAAAATACTTTGCCCAGCCTATATAGTTCAAAGAAAAACTTTTTTTTTTCTATATAATACTAGAGATTTTTCTTTTATTACAGGGGCGACCGCCTCTACTGGCACTACTGACCCCCTCTGGCTCCATCCCTGACTCGACCCACTCGCTTTTCTAATATTTTCTCTATCATTTGGGTTTAAGGTTTATGTTACAATTACACTTGACCCTAATAAAATAGCAAAATAGAATCAGGTACCCTCACTAAACTTCTACATTACGATCAAACGCTCCAAAATTAAAAGTTTTGTCTTATATGGAACAATGTGATATTTTCCCAACCTCTTTTAACATACATTATACGCAAAATTAGTGTTTTCAAGTGCGCAAATTGTGAAGAACCGACTACATAATGCAATGTTAATCCTTTGAAGAATGTTATAAGGTTCCTTTGTGTTTATGAAATTGATAGGAATTGAATTCTCTCCATTCCCTTTGAGGGACTACAAAGTCAATTCAAGTTATTTTCAAACTCTTTCCGGTCCCATTCAATAATCAAGACTATTAATTTAATTTTATATCTCGTCAAGAACATCAGGCATGCCAAAAATCATATTAATCTGATATCGATCCATGTATTTTCGTAACGCATTTTGTTTAAAAAAATAGTTTCAGAAACATTCCATGCACCATGGAATGAAACTCATTTTACTCAAGTTAAATGTGTTCCAAAAATATGTTAAACGATAACTCAATCAACATGAATTTTAACATGTCTACATTTTCAATAAGGTTTATGAAAGGAACGATCCCCTTATTGGAATGAACCAGAAAATGGCCCAAAAGTTATATTTATTAGATTACTAAAAAGGCCAACCCCATATCTATAAGAGTTGAACCATAAAACTTAAGCTCCGAAAGAGCGCTACACAACCATTCAACGGACAAACTCGAAGGTTCCATTTCCAAATTGATAACGCGCATAAAATCGTTTTTTTTTTCGATGATATACTATTATCTGTGGCCTGTCAACCACAGGACAAAAGACTCCAATTTGGCAAACATGAAAGACACCAAACAAACACGTTAATGGGAAATTTTCCTGCTGAAGTGAAGTGGATTGATGGGGGGAGAGAGAGAGAGAGAGAGAGAGAGAGTTGGGGTGGTGGGATGGTGGGGACCAAAGTATCAAATCCAAGCCAACTGTACCCATCAATGGCTGACCACAACGCACCACCCCCACCCCCAAACAACGTCCAGACAAAGATCTCCCATTCCTCAGTTTCTTTTTTTTTTCTTTCCTTTTTTCCTTTTTTTTGAATGGAGTATTGTTTTTTAGCGTGGACTTTATTAATTTGGTATTGACCCCCACTATTTGATAGCAACGACCTAATTAATTTCCCATCTTATATAGTCCATGTACACCATTGCCCCTCAAGAACTTCTCCAATAAATCTCCATTACCTTATTGCAAGGGCAATTGTGACATTATAATTCGAAAATGACGAAACAAAGAAGTGTCACCACTAGCACCAAGTCTCTTTAGAGATTCTGGATATGAATTTAGTAAATACCGTTGTTTGTGTCAGATCATGTCTGGTTTTGGAATTAGTGGTTATACGCATCTATTATAGATCACAACTTCATACGCATTAAAGATGTGTACCATATGTACTTATTTTATGATCCACATTGTGTCACCTCATTAGCAATCGTAATATTTTTTACTATTTTCATAAACTTTTCAGTAATATGATTCGTAACATTTTCTGTGATTCATAATATTTGGGTGCGTCTCATAACTTTTATTAACAAAATTGTAGTAACATTTATTATTGATTCGTAACTTTTATAGGAGTGCGTATGATACCCACCTAAATAAAGAGTGTGTGTTGTAGCATTTTCCAAACATTGTAAAAGTCGTCAATCGATCGATTTTTAGGGTTTTGCTGTCTTGGATCTCAAGTTCAAGTTATTCCATACGCTATCAATCTCTAGCTTATGCAACCAATTTATGTCAGACATTGCAGTAATAAGTTATACACTTTATTTTTTAAATTAATCGAGATACAAATGGTTTAGTAAAAAGAAAATACGTATGAATGGAACCAACTCCCAAACTGATTTTCGGATAGAACCAAATTCCCTGCCCAAGGGACCCCAGAAGCAGTCAGCATTTGCTTCAACGGGTCACACACGATGTTCAAAATTCAAAGAAAAGAATGTCACGTTTATTTCCAAATTGATAAAAAAATTAAAATTAAAATGGACGGTTGTTTATGGAATTTTCCAATGTCGTACGTCCCACGACCCGATGATCAAAATTCAAAGAATAGAATGTCACGTTTATTTCCAAATTGATAAAAAAAAAAAAATTAAAAAAATGGACGGTTGTTTATGGAATTTTCCAATGTCGTTTGTCCCGTGGGCTGTGGGACCTTAAGAATGTTGAAGAAATACAGATACTACTAATTTTCCTATTTTTGTATTGTCTGTCCTAAAATTTAATTTGACTTAACTTAAGTATTTCTATTTATTTTTGTAATTAGTGTTAGTTTTGTCAAGTTTTGTGAATTATACGAATTTGTATTGGTGCGATGAATTTTTAAATTATTAAAAATAGATTTTCTTTTCTGAAATGAATATTCTCCTGAAATTGTTGGTTCTATTTTGCTGTTACCGCTAGGAAACACTACACCATAATAAAAGTCAAGGAAAAATATTAAATGGCCTTGTTCTTTTCACATTTCCAAAAAGATTCTTTTTTCATCTCTCATCTTTCCAATCATTAATCACATTTCTCTCTCTACTCATATCCCTCTCTCCAATCATTATTTTCATTTCTCTCTCTCTCTTTATCTCTCTTCAATTATTACACCTCTCTCTAATTATTACTTTTTCCAAAAACCCATCCAAACACTATCTCAAAAAAAATTCCAAAAATATTCTTCTCAAAATTCTAAACCAAACACAGTGAAAATCATCGTGTGACACCGCCAGTATCCTAAAAATCGTAATAATCCGAACTTTAGTAATAAAAATTAGGATTATTTAATTTCTCTTATGTGAATAATTATATTTTCTAATTACATTTTAAACTCTAGATTTACCTAAACTACGATTAGGGCCCTAATCGTCTAAAATTTATACATTTTAAACCCTAATATACACTCTTATATGTATATATATACTCATTCAAACTATATATATACACATACACACCACCAACTCTTTCTCTCTCTCTCTCCTCCCACCATTTCAAACCTCCACCAACTCCTCCGACTCCCACACTCCACCCCTTCCCTGCAACAAGAGAGAGCGCTTCAACAATAAAGGTCTAGAGAAAGAGAAAGAGAGAGAGAGTGAAAGTTGGGTTTTCAGTGATATTCACCACATACACACCACACACGGAATTCTTCATTAACATCATCTAAAAGAGTCTTAAGAAGCCCCAGCCACCACCAATTGCAACCGAGGCTAACCGGAGATCCATCCCTACTCCATTTTCGCCAAAATCCAATTTTTCGCCAATCTTTTAATTGCAAGGTAGAAACCTCTAGCCTACTAATTCTAAGTATAAATATGTGTTAGAAAAGCCTAGAGGTGGTTTATAGTCCAATGGTTAAGCCCCCATGCGAAAGGGTTTCACGAAACCCAAACAAAAATTTGACAAGCTCAGTTTTTTGGCCCGTCCGTTCAGACGGCCCTCCAGTTTTGTTTAAATGCTGCTATTACACTTTTGCCTTTGGACTTCTTAGTTTCTACGATTTTGACCCGACATCATTTTTTTACGCGTACTCAACCCTAGACTTGTGTGTTTAGCTTTATAAATTGTTCAATGTGATATTAGGAGTTTATTGAGAATTTATATTTATTTAAAGGGTTGAAACAATCATCAAAAATCATTTTAAAAACTAAGGCATTTTAATCATCAAAAATCATTTATTGAATTATTACGTATAAAATAGAACCACTCTTATTAAAAATCATCAAAAAACATTTTGCAATAAGAAATTACATAAGTAGACCTAAACTATGGCATTTTACCAAATTACCCCTAACCTTTGAAAATTTACCAAAACGCCCTTGTACCTAGTTTTATTTTAAAAAAATGCCCCTATCCTTAGGGGGTGTGCAACTAACTTGGTTTTTTTGGCTTTTTGGCTTTTTTATGTGAGAGCTCGAAAAATGCGTTGGATTTTTGTGATTTTTTATGTGATGTATTGTGAGGGGATGACATGTCTCGAAAAGCGCAATAAGCTGGCTTTTGGCTTTTTAAGTTAGTGGAACGGGGCCTTAGTAAAATTACAAGAACACCCCTAGACTTGCTAAATGACTACGTTACCACTATACTTCAATAAATTACGACACTGGCCCTATAAATTTATAAATTATATTTTTGACCCTCATAGTTTGCTTATTTACACTTGAACCCTTTTCCTTGAAATACCTATTATTTATGGATTGTGCAATTTCGCTAAACACCGAAGTGTCATATGGATCGATATGAATTTATTATAAAATTGAGTATGCCATTGAAATGTCATTATCGTTTTACTTTGCTTATTGTGTTCAATTATCATGGAATTATTGAAATGTTAGAATGGATAATTGGGTTCCCGGGTTGGTATTCGTACGTATTTATCACCTAGACGTTAAGTTAATTGATAACTAGAATGATGTTAGCAGCTTATTGCAATGATAGATTTGGCATGGTGTTTGATGAGCTCTCAGGAGGCCACCCTGGAGAGTCTCAGGGTTATGAATGGCAGTCAGTCGAATCATATGGGAGAATGCTAACATTATAATTAATGGATTATCAGAGATACGGGAACCCTAGGGTGTGGCATTGCGTGGTTACTCTATGCGAATTTTTGGTGATATAAGGGTGGTTCGTATTATAGTATCAGGTCACGGTCCATATCCTTCTGATGTTACAGTCAGTTCCTCGTGGTGCTAGAGGTATCGACAGACCCTGGGGAATTCATCCTCGTGAGGCGATTGATGAATCTGACTAAGTAGATAACTTAGGCCATTCATCCTGGCTCCCAGTCAGGGCAAACAAAGGGGGAGTTGAATCATGATTGACCATAGACTTGGTGGTTTTTTGGGAGAATGTTCTCGAGGTTGAGAACTTAGATGAAAATGTGAGCTAAAGGCTAGTTAATGAAATCATTTACTTGTTATTTAATTATGTATTTCCTTTTGAAGATGCATGAACTGTAGTTATTTGTAATGCAAGGGTTGGTGGGTAAGAGTTAGCTATTGAGTGATTATTCACTCATGGTGCTATTATTGGCCCTGGCATATCACGCCAGGCGTTGTAGGTGCAGAAGAAGAACGCTACTTCGAGAATGAGGAATTTGTGGCCAAGCAGGCACAAGAGGAGAACTGGACCAAGATCTTAATCTAACCGGCTTGATACAGGTGCAGGAGAAGAACCCTACTTCGAGAAGGAGGAATTTACAGCCGAGCAGGCACAGGAGGAGAACTGGGACCAAGATCTTAAGTTGGAGAAAAATCCTAAGTTAATTGATAACTAGAATGATGTTAACGGCTTATTGCAATGATAGATTTGGCATGGTGTTTGATGAGCTCTAGGGAGGCCACCCCATAGAGTCTCAGGGTTATGAATGGCAGTTAGTCGGATCATATGGGAGAATGCTAACATTATGATTAATGGATTATCAGAGATACGAGAACCCTAAGTTGTGGCATTGCGTGGTTACTCTATATGAATTTTTGGTGATATAAGGGTGGTTTGTATTATAGTATCGAGTCACGGTCTATATCCTTCCGATGTTACAGTCAGTTCCGCATGGGGCCAAAGGTATCGACACCCCCTAGGGAATTCATCCTTGTGAGGCGATTGATGAATCCGACTAAGTAGATAACTTAGACCATTCATCTAGGCTCCCAGCCAGGGGAAACAAAGGGGAGTTGAATCACGATTGGCCATAGACTTGGTGGTTTTGGGGAGAATGCTCTCGATGTTGAGAACTTAGATGAAAATGTGAACTAAAGGCTAGTTAATGAAATCATTTACTTGTTATTTAATTCTGTATTTCCTTGTGAAGATACATGAACTATGGTTATTTGAATGTAAGGGGTTGGTGGGTAAGAGTTAGTTATTGAGTAATTATTCTCTCACGGTGCTATTATTGGCCCTGACATATCACGCCAGATGTTGTAGGTGCAGGAGAAGTGATGAGCCCCTAATATTGTATCTATCTGGGCTCATCTACCTTGTTTAGATCACACACGCGCGTGTTTTAGCGCTTGATATGTTTGATGTTGCGCAAGGCATGCTTTTTGTAATTTATGGTGAAAGTCACGGAATAAGGCGTATTTGGAGCAAATTGGGAAGTGTCCTGAGGATCCGAGGGCCAAGAGCCCCATGGCATTCCACCACCGAGCCTCGAAGGCCATTCACAAAGATTCGGCTAAGGCTCGGGACGTTCGGAGGTCACAAGATTAAGCCGGAAGGCAAGAGGGTGACCAAAACATGAAGGATCAAGCAAAAAGACCAAAGGGCATCGATACCCCACACTTTGGTATCGATTCCAAAGTGCTCCAGTTTGTGCCAGAAAAATCCAGCTCATCTGGTATCGATACCTCACTAAATTGGTATCGATACCATCAAGCCACGTGGGAAAAAAAATATAGATTGGTATCGATACCCAGTCCCATTGGTATCGATACAGATGTGATCCGGGCTGTATTAAAGCTACTTTAATACTTTCCATAAGTGGAAAGTTTTCACTTTAGGGGTTACTTTTTGTATTTTTTAGGAGAGAGAATGGCCTCTTGTATAAATCTCTCCCTCTCTCCCTCATTACTCTCTCTACCTACCTAGCTTAGTTAAGTTTTATGTCTTTCTTCCATTGTTGTGTTCTTCAAGCTTTCCAAGTTATTTCCTTCAAAAACTCAAGTAAGTAGTTGTATTTCATTTCTTAGTTCATTAAAAGTTCTTGTAATCCTTAGGCCTTCTATAAAATCTAGTTTATTTCAAAGTTTGTTGGTTGAATCTTATTCTTAACTTTCTATCTTCTCTCCTTGAAAACTCAAGTTTGAATGTGTTGTTTGTGATTTCTCCAAGGATTAATGTGGTAGGCAAACTTAGGGTGAACATTATAATCAAGTTTATTCACAAGTTTAGCATGCATTCTATTTCCTTCAAATTTCTAATTAAGGTTAGTTTAATCATGATTAGTGAGTAGTCATTTAGGCTTGGTCACAGGGTGATTAACACTCCGTGACTTCGGTTGATTCGATCTCCTCGCCATATTGTATACATCGTTAGTTTAGCAAAGAGTTAGGATTAATTTTACGTATCAAAGACTGGATTTGTTAACCTCTTTGATCACACGTAGCCAAGGGTTTATCTACTTGGCACGTGTGATGCTTAGGGCGATGTCAACTCGGCCGTTTGCCAAATGATCCAAAAATTCCTAGTCTTTGCTAAACACCATTTCTAGTTTAAGTATCAAATCTTCCGTTTGGTGATGTTTAACGACTTCTCTGAGCCAGTTATCGTAGAGGAGAATGAATCGACCCGAGTCATGGGCGTTGAAATCCCCTAGACTTAGCCTTAGTTTAATTTAGTCTTTTCAATCAATTCCAAGTCGTTCTCGAAGTCGAGAGAATTCCACCCCAAATCACAAGTCAAAGCTTGCCGCTTTAAGGCTAAAAACCATCACGCGCAAGACAAATTTCACGTTCGGTTCCTTCGGTCTCTGAGGATTCGATCCGATCTTACCGGTAAATTGCTAACTCCGACACTAGCCCTACACTTTGGGCGTACTACTAAATAACAAAGTACGGAGCAAAGCAAGAAGAACCCTACTGCGAGAAAGAGGAATTTGCAGCCGAACAGGCGCAAGAGGAGAACTGGGACCAAGATCTTAATCTAACTGGCGTGATTCAGGTGCAGGAGAAGAACCCTACTTCGAGAAGGAGGAATTTGCAGCCGAGCAGGCACAGGAGGAGAACTGGGACCAAGATCTTAAGTTGGAGAAGAACCCCACTTCGAGAAGGAGGATTTTGCAGCCGAGCAAGCGCAGGAGGAGAATTGGAAGCAAGATCTTAGTCTAAACCTTTAGAAGTTTGGAGTCTACTTATTTTGTGTTGGGACAATGTAACCTAATTTCCCAACAAAGTACTATGTTTATTTGTAATCGAACTAAGATCACTTTATGCTATTTCTCTGCTTTGTTAATGAAATCTTTTTTTATCTAAATTAATCTTTTATTATATGATTTAAATAATGCATCCGATACTCTGGTGTTACAATAATATTTTGCATAAATCGTTGTATATCCTAAAAACCTCCACTCCTGTTCTACTGAGTACTGAACCTACATACAGTAAACACTCCCTAACAAAAATGAACCCTCTAAATCTCCTACTGTCCTATTCATTCAAATTTTCGCATGAACGGAACCTTGTTCTTCTCCAAAACAGCAAACGTTTTCATATGCTCCCTCTGAGCCAAATCGGTTGACCCTATAAGAAACCGTCCAAATTTTCAAATTAAAATAAACTACTTTCATGCAAATTTTTTTCCTTTGCACCAAATTAAATTACTTCAGGAGGTAATTAATTTAGTGTCAAAATATTTCAATACACACGACAGTATTTTCTTTTCTATCCCAAAATTACATGATTTTTCGAAGGGGACACCAATTTAGGGTGCAGGGAGTATTTAGTTTTGTATACAGGTTGTTTATATGTATTGTTGAATGGTCTTTTTCCATCAGAGACAAATTGTTGTTGCAATAGTTGTACTTGTTGTATCAAGCTTGACTGTTGTTGCCTCTTAACATTCCGTTGGTGTTTTTTGTTGAGCAAATTAAGACCTTTTTCCAATCGCAACAACCTTATCTTTTTCTACAGTTCGAATTCCCAAAGTTTTAATCATTCTGTCCCATTATATCTTGTTGAAGCATTGACTTTAATCATTATTCATAAGGTTACGAAAAGTAACACTACAGTACGATAAGGAGCATGAGCAAGAGTATAAAATCATTGTACTACGTACACATCTATGTTTGGATCTCTGTTTGATTATATATGTCCTGGCAATGTCACCGAATATATGTATCCAATTCACTTTTCCCATTGCGAGTTTCGTCGATGAGAGCCCGGGATGTTTTATAATCATTTTGTATGCTACTATTTTTCATTTTTATTTTGTTCTGCACCTTTTAATGAGGAACCGTGGAGTACTTGCTTAACTTTGCTTTCTTGCCCCATATTTTGGTAAGCTCGTTTAAACACTTTTTTTCCCTGTACACTCGAAGAATGCCTACGTAAATACTCCAAAGAGTTAAAACAAATTTAAAAGCTATAATTTTGGGCGTATAATTTTGAATGTGATCTACTAGATATATCAAATATTGCCTACTATCAAATTCAATTCAAAATTATTTGGGAATAAAAACCTGAATTCTCATTGGGAATTAACAGACTTCCAAATTCCTAAAAAGAAATGAAACAAAATTCACTGCAAATTTTTCACTCTTGTAAGTTTTACCCTGTGAATTTTATGACGAGTTTATTACACGGTCAGCCAGTTGGTAAAGGCGGAATAAAACATGTGACAATGGGGACTCCGCCATGATTATCATGGGTCCAGCCGCGAAGAACCCATTTTTTTGAAGGGTCAGAGGTTTCAATTTGAAACTACACGGGGCTGCTGTTCCGTCCATACGGGTCTCGTTCCGAACAAATGATCTCGAACCGTTCAGAGGAAAGGTTCTTTCTAGTTTCCCACAAATAAAAACGTTCTTTGTCCCAAAACATTGCAAATTACAAGATCTAAATTGGGCAAAATTTGTGTCAAACTACTGAACAATGTACAGTATTTTAACTCCGGGTATGAAAACTAGGCTATGGCGGGCCAACATTAATGCAGAAATGGGCCTTCAAGCCCATTTCACCTCTTGAGCCCAAACTTTGTCCAGTCCAGATCTTCCAATGTCAAAACACTAAATGTCACAAATTTGGTCCATCTGGAATCCACTCTTAAGCAGATTTCAAGTTAAATTGTGTCACAGGGACTTTGGGGACCACAACTGCAACACAATTTGATAAAGAAATGGGCCTAGCCGAAATAGGGCACACATGGAAATTGGAATCAGATTCCCCAAACACAAGCTGGACTGGTTTTGTCCACACTTTACAAGACATTGGGCATATGGTCCAGAATCTTGGTTCAAAGTAGAGTTACCATGTGGTATTTTTCACAGATATTGCCTGCAAAATCTCCAGTAAGCAAATTCACAGAATAATGTCACCACCATAAGGATTTACGTGAAATAGGATCGAAAGATAATCACAAAGCTCTAATCCAAATGCATTATTATGCATAGACTCGATACAATTTTCATTCTTACCTCTTCCGCTTTAGCTGAGAAGCCGCCTTAACGCTAGCGCATTAACAAGGGTTGATTGCCTCCAGCATTGCAATCAGACTTCGTAACCAGAATAAAACACCCAGAAAAAAAATATTAGGGATAAAGTTGCGTACCTAATACTCCCCCACCTCGTTATAAGTGGAAATTGTGTGCACTGGACTTTGGCTATTTTTTGAGCTGAAAAAGAAACACCCACTTCAATCAATCATAATATCCACATCCAAATGAAAATTCCAAATATAATACATTGACAGATCAATCTCTCTCTCATCTCTGCGTATATACGCGCGTGTATGTAGATATATATATAGAGAGAAAGAGAGTTTGAATTTTTCACTTGCTGATTTATTTTGAACATAAAAATAAAGGGCACTAGAGAAAAAGAACTGTCCTCATACAGAAGGGGACCAAATATAATGATGAATGTAGTACTATATTGTCACAACACATAAAGGTAGGAAGCCACTAAGCTGCAAAGTAATAGGCTAGACTAAATGTAGTGTGAAAACAAATGAAAAAGAAAAGGAAAAATGATGTGCAAGGACACGTAAAAGTAGACAATTGTACAAGACGTGTCAAATCATGGATGGTCAAGCCACTGGACCATCCTAAGTTCATCCTTGCAGTTTTAATAATGCACCTAAAAATACAAGAACCATCACATTCATGAAAAGGACTACCAACCAATGTATTCATAGGACAAAGGTATATATATATATATACACACACAGGGGCTCCACTAGAATCCTTGAAAAATTGTTACTCAAAACTTGGTACTCGGGAGTTGAATACATTTTTAAGGATTTTGTATTGGTAATAAGAATTTGAGAAACATGCAATTAAATATAAAACTAAAATTAACATTGGTCCAGAGTAAAGCAGAATAACGAAAAAATAAAACATAGAATTAATCTCAATCAGCCATGTAGCACCTGTAAGGATACGCGACATGACACTGACACTCCTAAATGTAAATTTCAAGAAATTGGGCGACACGACACTCTGGGGGATGTTTTGAAAAAATACAGGTAAACCAATGTATGAATAAAAAGTGAAAAATAATAATAATAATAAGGCACTTTTGTAAATTTGCTACACCACATGTACCTATATTCATCATTATATCATTCCAAAAAGCATTTTCATAATTTGCGTCTTTCAAACCTATAAACCATCGTCTGTCACGGAAAAAATATAACTACCCTAAGTTTTATAGATATGACTATTTTGTTTAGTACCCCCGATTTGTTTTCCGAGTGTCTGGAGCATTTTTAAAAGTGTCCCTAGACTATCCAAGCGACAAACAATGAAAAACAATACTAATACACTTTGTATTCGAGTGTCGGACACGTGTTGGAGAGTTCCAATGTCCGCAAAATGTCCCACACCGGTGCGTAACCTCCGATGAAGTTTTCGTGCTAGATAGTCAAGTAGCCTCAACACATTCGAACTAGGATATCAGGATATGTATCGGTAACAATGTGCATAAAATATTTGGTCTCTTGGACACCTTAATGGACTTCTATCCAACGTCCACTTCTATCCAACAATTGTGATACAACCATTTATTGGTCAACATCACACGGTTATGCAACTATTGATATCAGAGGTCCCAAAACCTAATTTGATTTGGGGTCAACAACTTACACATGACTTCAACCAGAGAAGTTTTTCAAAAAAATTCTGGTAGATTGTAAATTATTGTCCTAGCTTCTCTCCGCAGCTCTTTGTATTAGTTGTGTAACATACTTTTTAATGATCACGCAAAAAGTTAAAGAGGCCAAGGCAAGCCAATTAAACCAGAATCTTTGAGATCATTAACTCGGCTTCTTACACTTCATTATTCTCTTTTTACACTGAAGGACTAATAATGGAGACTGTGGTCCTCACAAACTGTTGTTCTCTTTTTCACCACCGTCCTAGTTTCACTATCCTTCTACACCTATTATCTCCTCACTTTCCTTCTTCCCCCTATAATGGAAACAAGTAAAGCTGGAGGAAAGAGGGGCATGGAGAATAAGATGAAGGGAGAATTGGTGGGGGAAGAGGAGGAGGACGACGAGGAAGACGATGATATTTTAGGGTTAGGGTCTGGGGAGGATGACAACAAGAAGAAGAAGGTGTCAGGCAGAAAAGGATCCAGCGGAGGAGGGTCGATGCAACCTTCTTGCCAAGTGGATAATTGTAGCACAGACATGACTTATGCCAAGCCATACCACCGCCGACACAAGGTCTGCGAATTTCATGCTAAGGCTCCAATTGTTGTTCTTGCCGGACTACAGCAGCGTTTCTGTCAACAATGCAGCAGGTTGGAAAACCCTAGAATTTCTATTTTCTGTGACTCTTGGTTTTGTGAATAAAACTCTTGAAGTGTATTGATACCCGGATGAATGTTTCAGTTTGAACTAATTGTGAAATACATATATTCCCATCAAACTTTCTGATCAATCAATCGGCAAATTAACACTATGGTAATCTATTCAATGAAATGTTGAAACTAGCATGCATGTAGCAGTATGCAATCATGAAGCGAGTGTGTCCAGAGAAATAAAATTTATGAACAAAATCAGAATGATCACTGAATGCAATCATAACATTCTCAAAACTTAATATTTGTGCTTCAGTTAATAATTCGCGTACTTTGCATGTTGCTAGCGTTTGATAGATATATCTCAAAAGTCTAATGACTAATCTTGTTGAGACAAAATTACAAGAAATTGACATTTCCCTGAGCATTGTCTACATACTTGCATTGAGGCCTTTGATATGGAATCACATGGAAATATAGTCATTCAACTCAGTTTAAGGTAACATTTAAGTTGATTTCAACGTTGTCTTGTATCATTAGAATTTACTGAATAGTGTGAGCTAAGAATTTTAATACTTCCAGAACAGTGGTGGTTCCATTTGCATTACCTACTGTCAAAGACAGAACATTCTTCTGTTGATATTTGAAAAGCCTAACTCCAAAGGAGATAGAAAACAATCCTTATGGACTACCTCAAAGTCATTCTAAATCCACCTGTGTAATGGTTTCCTAAGAATCTAACTTCCTAGTTGTACATTTCTGGTGGTTCTTACGATGATTTCTTCATAATTATCACACGGGTATGTCTGTCAGAGCTTGAGTGTATCCATAGTTCCACACTTCCATCTTAGTGGAAAGACGAAAGGTTCAGTTCCATTTTATAGTGTTTTCCTTAAGGTGAGATGGTGTCCTGATAACTACTGTTTTGTAATTCTTATGGTCAACAACTGCACTACAACAGAAATGTCCCGCATTGGTAACTCCAACAGAAGCTACGCACAATGAAAGCCTATTTAGCCTGGATACAGACATGGACGCGGGGAGGGACACATACACGGATACGGGACAAGGCAATTCGAAGAGAATGGAGACACGGGCACGGCAAGGGACACGGAAAAATATCATTTTTAGTCAGGCAAACCTACATGTAACCACTAAAATTTAGGTTAGAACTCCGATCAAATGCATTATCGACCAATGGTGTATGTGTGATTCATATGTTCCATATTTACAGTTTTGGTCCAATACTTTTGAAGTCGCAAATATTTTACTCCAGAAAAGCTTTTAAAATTTATAGAAAATGACCCTGCCGTGTCCCCATAATGTCCCTGGCGTTTCACGCGTCCCCAGATGTTCGACGCGGATACATCAATCTCTTGGAGTGTCAATACTTCATAGATGAAAGCAGAAGAACATAAAAATGAGAGAAATCCCTCCCTTTAGTCCATTAGACCATTATTCTTAATAAAGTTCGGCTTTATATTGCAATGGTCTTCCGCAGGTTCCATGAGCTATCAGAGTTTGATGAAACCAAAAGGAGTTGTCGGAGGCGTTTGGCTGGACATAATGAGCGTCGCCGTAAAAGCTCATACGACACTCCAGGAGAAGGATCAGCCTGAAAAAGTTCAAATCAAATGGTCCGGCAGATTAATGACCCCTACGGATGTATCTGTCTCTCCCAAATGCCTCCTATAGTCCTATGTTGCAATTTACCAGCATGCTCTCTCTCTTCTGTCTTTCTTGGATGTCACTTACCAAGAAATGCTTAATCTTCGCATGCTCTCTATCTTCTGTCAATCCTTGGGTACTTTTGGATAAAGATTGCTGCTCTTTAAATATGTATTGACTGTTGCTTGTGTTTGAAACAATAAGCCAATATCATTTTAACCAGAGATTTCTGTGCTACTTTCTGTTGGTATGTAATTAAAGGTTGAATGCTACACCACACTGCTGGGTTTTTTAGGATGCTATTCTAATCCAGTCCTCCTGCTTCTTTGTCTGCAATTTACGAACATTATCATTTTGTCTCAAGATTGTATTTGAGGTTTGATATCGTGAAGAGAGAAACAAGGAGCTTAACTAAAATTCAACCCAATTGTTTGCAAAATTATGAGTGCTGCTATTTGACTTTGTCCTAGTGTAATACTTTGTCAAGCATATGCGACGTCTCTAACATTAACCTTCTCATCTAAGCTGTGTTTAGTCATTTTATGAACCACCACTTGGATGGACAAACTAAACACGTTGAAATTATGTAAGCTATTCAAAACACAGCCAACATCTCGTGGACCAACCCGAGTGATTACGGAAGAACAAGTTGGTTGTTACATGCTTGACCTTCAAATACTCTGTACGTCCAATGAATATGCAATATACTCTAGAGTAACTCATTTCTTACTACACCTGCAAAATAAAACAAAAAAGATTTGCACTTTAAAGTGCTTGCTTCTCTTAAATGATATGGGTCTCTCTTGGCACAATATCTTATACATTTGCACCATTAAATAGCAGATGAATTTCCAACTGCTAATTATTTAGCAACACTCTCCCTACATCTCTTGGTGGTATTAGCTGCTAACAAACAAGAAAGCAGTTTTTAGAGCATCTTTCCTCCATAGTCCTACTCATAACCATATGCAAAATGAGTCACCCAAGCATTATGCAGGCACAGCGCCAATAAAAATGAGTGAGAGGAACTGAAAACATCTAATGCGAATTGTACAGCTTTTGTCAAATCAAAACTATGCAAGGCAAGCACGCAAGTAAATGAGATATGGAAACCACCAGCAGTATGAGAAACTCTGGAAACAAGGACGTAAGAACAATGTATTTTAAACAGAAAATTTAAGCGAGAGAGAGAGAGAGAGAGAGAGAGAGAGAGACCAGCAACCTCTTGTTTCGATCAGTCTTTGGCTCTTCTGAAAGTTGAGTCGATATAAATGCCACAAACCACCATGCACTGTGGCTATAAGTACACTGTCTAGCAGGTTTTCTGTTTCCGCGTGACAGCTAAATTAGCATGGGTACTCCTCATGCTGACAGTTAGCCAGGCACCTCCAACATGAAGTCTCCTTTGAACAAGGTTTGTATCCTACAACCACAGGGAAGCAACTGACAATGGAGCACCTAATCCTTTTTATGGACTCCCAAGGCAAAATTGTTATAGAAAGCAATTTAATTGAACGGAAGAAATTAATGCCTCTCCCTCTCTGTTCATGTACTCATCAATAGTTGGCAAGCTGAAATGTGAAAACACAAGCTCTTATCAATTTCTTCCAATTTCCCGAATGAGCCGATGGCCAGACAATGATCGAGGATTTCTACAAGCCGCCCAAATAAATACTCAGTTTTCACTTCCGCTTATGGTAACCGAACTTGGTAACCAAACTCTTTCCCGGCACTTGATTCACATCCAAAAAAACGCTAGACAGTAAGGTAACAAATACAACATTTCAATCTAGAATGATGTGGTTAAGTTATCTTCTAAACAAAAAGGAACACATTATCATTTATATCATTCTTCATAACTGCTTTTTTTTTTTTGGTTGTACTGGTAGTTTCTTTACCTTCTTTGTGGTTATGAAGTGTGATTTTACAAAACCAACACATTTTGTGGCTAGAACAGTCATGGAATTCAACTAATTTCAACTAAGAATGTCAGCCAAAGAGAGGCCTCGGCAGAAATATCCAAGACTGCAGATGCAGATTGATTACCTAAAACATAGATTTGGTACAGTCGCAAGGTGTACCTTAACTTAATTCACATCCCAAACCAATGTTGCCATCAACATCAACGACACTAGGGGATTCTAAGTTAACTTAATTCACATCCCAAACCAATGTTACCATCAACATCAACGGCACTAGAGGATTCTACTTTCTGGCATGATCAGGTTGAGGTTATCTAACCAGATATTTGAGGTAACTTCCATGCATCTTCATGTAATGTGAAGGATCTTAAGGCACCTTTCTTGACACCCAGCCGTGTATTTATCCTGAACCAAAACCAATTTATTTATTGGGACACTGAATATCTGCACAGCATATCTAGTGAACAGGAGATGGCAGTGGTCTAGGTCTACAACTCGACATTGATTCCAGGCATAGAACAAATAGCCAGCATGGTGTTGCCATAGTTAAGCTATTGGGACTGCTAAGAGAAAATAGAGCCCTTGTAGAGAAGATGAAATACAATGATTTCAAAAAGAAGTTGAACCATCATAGTAAAAGATTAGACTAGAGAAATCCACCCTAAGTTGTCTACATGATTGCTAAGGTGGTCTCTTCACTTCCAAATTACTATGTAGTTACTAGTTATTGAAAGAAACAAACCCATGGGCAATCCTAAGACGTATCGTGATAGTAGTGAGAAAGATTATAGTTATACTTCTACTTCTCTGCTCCAAACATGTCCAGCACTAGAATGCTGGAGATGTGGTTCAACTGCAGAGTTATTCGTCTCCAAATTCCAAAAAAGATATCATAAGCAAAGTCATAAACCAAACAAATTGGCAGTTAATCAATCTCGATACATTGGGAAAAATGCAGGTAATGGGGACCTACAACGAAAATTCAAAAGAAAAAAAAAACTAAAACAAACTGGTGTCCAAAATCGGACTGCAGTCCATGAGTCCATGAAAGATAATAAGAATTAGACCAGGTTCACTATCTGTCGGGCAAGATTCGTTCCCAGCTTTTGTCTCAAGTTATATTGCAGTCAAGCCATGTCACAAGGATTCTGAGGGTTTCTTGTCAACAGCCACCAAAAGCATGCACGCGAAGAAGAATGATAGAAATCACTTGAATTCAAGTAATAGACTGCCGAACCCTCTTACTCACGCTTGATGCCCATGAATTTCACAGCTAGCTCCCAGGCAACAATTGCAGCTGCATTAGCAGGAAACGCTCTCACAATAGTTGGACCTAACCCTGTATAGCATCCTTTGACTCCTGATCTCCCGTATATCTACCATAAAGGAAACAAAAAGCCTCTCAGTTATTCTGTTCCGTCATATTTCTTGGTCGGGAAATTCATAACAAAGTCCAAAGACATGTTAAGAGGAGCATGGTCACCGATTTCAAAATCTTAAATGGATTTCTTGTGGAGCCTGTGTCTGTGGAAGTCTGGATTATGGTTTTGGCTACATCCAAAGGCAGAACAGCAGACCAAAACTGGATGCAATGATGGAACAAATTTGGATTTAGGGAAACAAACAAGTCAGCAAACGAGGAAAGAAAAAACAACTAGAAAGACAAAAGAGGGGATGTAAGATTTCCAAGCAAGTAATAGCAGACCTCCTATCAGATACATGATTAGCTATCAAAGTTCTCACTGCTATTTCTCGTTCTTCATAATAAATAAATAAATAATTCTTTGGAAGCAAAAACAACTTACTGCTATACCACTGAGACCACCACTCATAATCCCAACTCCTACATCGATCAAGTTGCTCTGGTTGGGACTCTTGGGAGAAGCATCCTTCATCTTTAAATGCATGTAATAACGGACATGCTCATAAGTGATAAAGAAGACAGCATTTCCTATAGATTCCCTTAATAAAGTTGTGAACCCTCCTCGGAAAATGCCTGTAACCTGGAAATGTAGTCAGACATATTCAAACCACATATAATACCGAATCTTTAGTAACTAGAGATGTTTTTACCCCTTCAGTTCTAACAGTTTTAAGGGCACAATCAAGAGGACCATCATATCTGCTGGACTTAGGAACCAAGGAGTCAGTCCCTTGAACTTGCATCCTACACTGGAGAAAGCAAAGTGTCACAAGAATGATACAGGAAACAAAAAGGAGTCAGTCCCTTGAACTTGCACTCTCCACAGGAGAAAGCAGATCGTCACAAGCATGATATGAGATATAAAATTTCAATTCATGAACACTCTGGTATAGGTACCTTCACCAGTTCTGACGAACATAGAACAAAGCTGATGACCGCTCCACCAAATGCTGCAGAAGGAATAATTACCGATAGCTGTGGTTTACTACTTCGAAGTCCTCCCTTCAACGTGAGAGAGGGAGAATGTTATGATGCATATTTATAAATCTATAAAGGGTAAAAGTCAAAATCCTGGTTTGCCAGTCCAGCAAAGATATTTCCTTTCAAACAAACCTCCAGTGATTGTTTTGTTTGGGAATAAATGCCAAAGAGAAGTGAACTTTCAAAGGCCACACCCAAGAAAGAAGATGTCGCACCTCGATATAGTCCCTTGACCTGTCAAATAATTATGTCTGAGTTCTTGTTGGAACAGAAACATAGAAACTAAAATCTATACCCACAAAAACCAAGGCAAAACTAAGAGAAACTACATTTCTAATTGATATCATCTCATATCAATCATAGACACATGACGAATTGAGCCTCTCTCATCATTAATAAACATATCAATACGTTCCTTATGATGGACAAATGAGATAGAGCATTGAGTCTAGAATTGAGATCTATATCCATTTCATAATTTTTAGGCTCTTTTCAAACACTTTGGAGTCTGTTTACACTAAACAAACACTTCACCCCCAAGTTAATGTTCTTTCAAGTGAAGGTCTGTGTTTTCTCTAAAAAAGAAAAGGAACTAGGGTTACTATTCCTTTGATCAAATGTCCACAAAGAATTTGTTTCTTTTGCGAATGTTCAAAAGGATCAAATTCAGAGGAAAAAGATAACAAGAAATTCTAGTGAATCGACGGGCACGAGACACATCTGCACATGAAATATATATATCTAAATATTGAAAATATTCTCTCATTTTATTTTTCATTTTCTGGTTTCATCTCTAAGACGAAGTATCATAAGAAACATGCAGTACTATTTATCAATCTGATTTTCGACAGACCTATCAAATATAATAATTAACAAAAGACATATTACGATATATTCAAGTGATGCGATCGCTAGAGCCAAAAAGTGATACTAGATGGCCGAAGAGAGAGCCAATGCCCTAGAGCTAAGAAGCACGGACACTCTCCCGCGGTAAACGTATCCGTATCCCGGACGTATCGGACACCGATACGCTCGGATACGTTCCCGATACGTGTCTGATACTTGAAATAGGTATCCGAATATTTAATTATTTTCCAATACGCAAGGATACGTTTTTCTGAGTCGTATACATTTTCCGATATGCTCGGACACGTTTTCCGATACGCTCCGACACGTGTTCCGATACACTCCGACACACTATCTATACGTTTTGGGACACTATGGGTCAAAATACAATTTTTAAAACTTGAAACGGGGGAAAAACTGTAATTTTTAAATCTAAATAGAATAATACAGCAATACCCAATAAGTAAGTGGTAAATGGTGTAATAACACATATATAAGACAAATAGATATCGTTCTTCTTCTCCCTTCAATGTTAAACCCAAATCAGACCTAAAAAATTTTATTCACTTTTTCTATTTTCTTTTTCTGTTTTTTAGGTAAATATATATAAATATAATATTATATTATATAACGTATCCCCCAACGTATCGTGTCCTAGTTCTTAAAAAAATTATGTATCCGCGTATCCGTGTCGTGTCATGTCCGTATCCGTGCTTCTTAGCCCTAGAGCATCCAACCAACTCTTTAACTTCCTAATCAAAAGTAAATTCTTTATTTTGCCTATTCTCATATCACTACTTTTCTTTTGACATATCACTACTTTTCTTTTGACCAATTTGTTGATCGGGTTTTGTTTTTTCAATGGTCCATCAATTAGGAATTTAGTTTTTTCCTATGTTAAAGTAGCACTAGTCATAATTAGTTTGGTTGTTCCTCATATTCCCGCAATGTATGCATCTTTATTTTTTAGAACGGTATCCTATGTCGTGTGTATGTGTGTGTGTTTGTGTATTACGTGTTTGTAACATCTAGCCACAATGAGCTATAAGATCTATCTAATGCATCTTTTTTAGTCTCCTCAAATCCATAGTGCAAAATGATGACACCAAAACATTGTTGACTGTCAACAACCTAGACGAGACATCAAAAGGGTATCACAACTAAATTCGCATAAACAAAATCATGAACATTATAACGTACATGCACCATTTATATGTTGTTTGTTACACAGTCTTGGGTAGAAATCAACCCCTAAAGCTAGCTATTGAAGTGAGGGTGCCCTCACACTTCTACACTTCAATTTACTTTGGTACCCAGGTGATGTGGGACTTCTCTTCACACCCTCCCTCATGCGCACCGTGCTTCTTCGGCAGCACCTACCTCGTTGCAGGCCAGAGACAACACCTAGCTCTGATACCATGTTACGCAGTCTTGGGTGGCATTCAACCCCAAAAGCTAGCTATTGCAGTGAGGGTGCGCTCACGCTTCTATACTTCATATTAATTAAACTCTGTTTGAAAAAGATATGGTGTCCAAACTTGATTAAAAGCTTTATTACTATTTTGCCGCGAAAAATGTGAGAAGAGTGATGTTTTAAATGATATGTTCAAATTAATAGAATGATATTGCTATTATGGCGTTGATTACTTGTATAATTTTCTTTAATTGAATAACTATAATATTTTCTTTTAACATATTCTTTTATTTTCATTTTTCATTTTTTATTTGTAAAACATATAATGGCCCCATTTAAGAAAGTTTGCATCGGGCCCCGGAAAACTGAGAGCCGGCCGTGTATTACACATACGAAGATAAAGAAACTCTTTTCAAACCTATACATGCGCAAAGCAACGAGAATGAACACAAGAAAACACAATCTCTAGATTGGCCATCTAAATGCAAGTAAGGACAATGATGACTTAAAGTTGGATCTCACAAGAAGTACAAGGAGCATACTCCTTCAGTCTTCAGTATCCTAGCAGTGCAATGCAAACCACTTCTGTACTTAACCCCATGGGCTTCAGTATTGTGTTTTTGCAACTTCACCTGACAAAACAATATTACAATGTGTAAGAAACACAAAGTGCATAAAAACGAAATAGGCTTGTCAATATTGTCAATACTAAAACTTGTGTTTTTGCAACTTCACCTGACAAAACAATATTACAATGTGTAAGAAACACAAAGTGCATAAAAACGAAATAGGCTTGTCAATATTGTCAATACTAAAACTTGATTGTATCTTCGGGACTCCGACATAGTACTCCGACAATGATTAACATCCAAAGCTTAAATAGTAGTAGTAGTAGTAGTAAAGGAAATTATTAAAGTGTCCAACTATAGACCAAAAAGAACATTATGCACATGCAAATAGAACAATCAAGGACTCAAGCGCATAAAGAAAAATTGTCGAAGTGCATCAGGACAAAGAAAGGCGGAGAGTGCAAAGGAGTGGAGGACGATTCCATACCTGTTGCAAAAACCATGGAATAACATAGCAAAATGCATGAATCACACTATTGTGAAAACAGGGAGATCCAAGCTACGGACAAAAGGTACATAAGGCACAGAAAGCAACATAGGGAGATTGAAAGATATGTAGATGGGAAATTTGATTACCAACAGAACGAATCCTTTCATCAAACCACATGACGGCTATCAACTAAGACTTCTCAAGGCTCATCGGGAACCACTAAACTAGCAAGTACTCCCTCTGCCCAAGAAGATTGTCTAGTCCGCAAAATGAGAACTTAAAAATGCTTTTTTTTCCGATAATTTTAAAGAACTCGTTGATATGTAGTAACTAGCGGCAAAAGGTTTGAAATTTTTTGACAAACATGTAGTATTTATAAGTTCTCGTTTCAGTTGCTTATAACTACAATCACGTGAATAAGAGCTTGAAAAGCCTTTTCAGTAAACCCACTAGGCCAAAGTTTTTGCATCTCATGATTGTAAATGCCATGAAAGTTCAACTAGGCATACTGAATACTAGATGATTTTGCTAGCTAACATAAACCACCACTACTCTAGTTAGGGTTTTGTTTACACAATAATAGTAGCATGAATCTCATGCATAACAAACAGGAAATTTTTGTGCAATGATGTTGCCAAACATCCTAAAAGGCCACCATTGTGATATGATGAAAAACATAAACAAGTGCACTTGCAAAAAATCCAAAGCAAAACCAGTGCAAGTGTATGCGTTCTTCCCCACCACTTGTTTCTCCAATACACTCCAAAGCAAAAAGAAAAATGTGCAAGTATTTCCCCACTACCTGAACAACCACCAAAGCTAAAAAGGGTGTCTATATGTTCTTCCTCATTACTTGTTTATGAAAATACGCTATAACAATGTTATGTTCCCAGACATCTTAAAAATTTACGCAAGTCACTTCAGGTGATCAGCTCATTTGAAAACTAGTTAGTCCACGAAAAGTTCCCCGCAACAAGAGCTAGATACATGGGATAAAGGTGCTTATGATGGCTAAGGTTTTACAAAATCCTCTAGACATTTTCTCCTTGAAGCTAAGATATCCTTAGAGGTCTACTTGAAGTTTCCCAAAATAGACTTTGATTTACTCCCTCCATCCCCAACCTTTGGTCCCAAACACCACTTTTTGTTGCCCTAAATTTTTTGTCTCGATTCAAAACTAAGGGGGCATAGCTAATGAAATTCCACTTTTGCCCTTTCTTTTCTAGAGTAAGTACATGTAATGATGATGTTTTGAAGGGTAAAAGGAGGAAAGAAAAAGTATGACAAGTGCAATGATTATGTTCCCCTAATTAGTTGGAATCCCTAAAAGGGACCAATAAATTGGGACGGAGGGAGTATGATTAACGCGCCATTAAGAAACTTCTACCTTATTTGAAAACCCTACAATGACTAGTCTACCAAACTTCTACCTTCAGTTTTGACGGCAAGGTAACATCAAATGCGACTAGGTTTTAGGAATGCACTTCAAAAGGTGATTTATGATCACATAGCCCATAAGCCAAAGCAGACCTCATAACCAGTACATGCTCTATCACATCTGACAATGGACCAAAGAGCGTAGAATTTTCATCTATTGGGATAGAATGGTCATACTTAGAAGTATGCTGGCACTTGGATAAGGATAATTCTTGTCATTGCAATTTCCAAGTCACGTGGTGTTTTGTAAGACCCCGAGGAGGAAAATCAAGTTCGAAATAACACTAAATAACGAAAACACGCTATGGATATGAGCTCTCCTCCATTTATCCCTCTCCACTGCCTTTTGCTCTTACCTTTCCACTTCTATATTGCCCTCAGTCACCTTACTCTTAACCTTATTCCTTTGCATTCTTATATTTCCTATCACGAATTTTCCAAACAATCATACTTAATTCTACTTCCTTGTGCAGCGTCACAAAATTAGATATGTGAGATGCTATAGTTTTCCATACTTATTAATGATAGGAAAACCAGGAAGAATGAACCACACTACCTATTCAAATCGTTGTTCCAAAAATTTCAAAAACATTTTAGCTGTTTTATGTAATCGCGTCACAAAGAAACTAAAGTATAAGACTAGTAAACAATACGAACTGATGGGACAGGGAGAAGTTATAATAGTTTTATGGGAGTATGGGGCCATCGTCTGGAGCCATAATCAACGTTCAAGCTACCAAAAGCTAAAACACATTTCAGGCCAAGGAAAACCCTTTCCAACATGAATTTCAAGCTACTCTGCACCCCTCTTAGCATCCCATATTGACAGCGCCAGCATTGCCAAATGACTTTGAACAAATCAACAAGTTTGATCTACACTTGCTTCCTAGTTGCTGCTCATTAATAATTTCCACACGTTTAAAATGATGCTTTTCATAAGTTTGGTTTCATCCAAAACAAGTCAGTACCCACTTTAAACCCCAAAATATCAGCAGTCATTTTTCTAAGATTCAAAATAATATTTCCATCTCTACATCTGCAAAAAGGTATTGAAAAGTAGAAGTCAAAATGCAGATTCTAAGAGAAAATCAGCGTCTTTGAGTTGTTTTGTGCCGATAAGCGAAAAGCAAAAGTTGTGGCACACAGATGGCATACTTTTCGAGAAAAGATAAAAGGCTATAATCTGGGTTACTTAAGCATCAAAAAAACACATCCCTGTCAATAGTAAATCGGAACACGAGCCCGAGTCCCAACTCCCAAGCTTGAGAGTCTATAACCAACAAGAGGAATGGCATGACTAATTTGCGAGGTACGTGCAGCACTCCTGTCTCAAACAAAAACAAAAACAGAATCCAGAAGTTTAAGAGTATATGTGCAAAATGTATATTGTCTAACAACAAAAACTGAATCCAGATTCCCTAATTGAAGTTTCAATAGATGGAAAAATCAATCCAAGTCATATCCATCCAACGAAAACAAGCTAATCGCTTTTCTAGTCCCATGACAAATGCAATCAATTCATGTGTGTATGAGTAACGTCAAACAGCGGAAATTATAGGAGTGAAGAAGGAATATATATACCTTGACTGTATCAAAGGGGTGACCGGTTACAACAGTGGCAACCCCGGCCAGCAAACCAGCCAAATAGTCCTTGTACCCGGAACTCTCCTCCATCGGTCTCTCTCTCGCGCGCGCGCTCTCGGCCTACTTCCCACCAACTCTCATGCTCTCTCTCTCTCTCTCTCTCTCTCTCTCTCTCTCTCTCTCAACTGTCGTTTAGTAGCAGCAGGCAGGATGCGGCGCACGCATTTCAACATCAAGTTGCCTGTTAGGATTCAAAGAAGGGTAAATTACACTGACTTCCCACAGGTTTTTGATAAATATAAAGAGCTCTCTTTAGTTTCTTTTCTTTCTTTTTTACCCGGAAATGAGAAGAATGAACGCACAACGGCACTTACAAAATGGAATTCATTACAAAGATCTTGGACAAAGCCAAACTAATCATCTAAATAGAGAGCAAGAAACGTCCAAGGCCATTGATGTGTTTCACCCCCAACCCAGACATGACATGACGCTAACAACGGCACTTACTACATTCACACCTAGAATTATAAATCATGGCTTTGTTTGATTGTTAGTTTTGTAGATAATAGTTTTGTATAGAGTTATGCTAATTTTCATCCTTCATCAATTCTTTTTAGTATTGTAATAAAAAAAATTTAACTTTTTTAATAGAGATACACAATATACATCCAAAATGTAATAAAAAAATCATTAAAAACACGAATGACGAAACAGTAAAAACTTTGAGAGATAAATTTCCAAAACCAGAAATCAAGCAAAGACATGTAACTTTACCTTTTTTCCCATTCAAATAAGACAATCTTTTCATGAATTTGGTAACAAACATTGTTCTTTCTACCTTTCTTTGTCTTTGTGCCCAAACACTCTATCTAGTATGTTGCCTCCAGGATTTTTTCCCCGGATGGTTTCCCTCTTTGTAGAAAAAACCGGTCAAGGGATCCATGTTATATTCAAATACAACGTAATTTTAGAAAAATGGATTTTGCAATTATGATTTGGGCTGATTTTCGAAAAAATAATTCACAATTGCCCCCGGCATGGAATTTAGGTGTGTCGAGTCACCTCTTGAATTATTCAGAGATAATTCAAGTGTTTTGAAAAGAAAATTTATGCGACTCCGAAGACACTATTTTAAAAATAAATGACTCAATTTTGTGGTCTGTGAGGTTAGAAAAAAAAAGTTTTCGTAATTCGATGTTACGAGTGGGGAAGTCAGATTACCCCACATTGTTCTTTCGGTACTTGCTTCTTTGAAAACAAGTGGTTAAAGCTTTCAAACCTGATGAAAAGAAGAAAAAGATAATTGGTCTGAGCACTAACGGCTTTATTAATGAGACCTTTAATCAAAAGGAAAAAAGCAACCAAGCTAGGTCTCAAAGCTGTCTACGTACCTCCGGTATAGGAGAATCAGGTCACATGTAGTTGGGACTACACTGTGAGGATTAAAAGAGGACGACTTGCTAAGTAAGACAGTTTATAAGCTAAAGTTTTGGACAAGTTGAAAAAAATATACCCGCTGGAGATAAATAGAGTAAAAAATGACCGCTGAGGGGTTTAATAATACTAGCAAGTAGCAAGGGATTTTAGCACATAAAAACATGTCGGGAAGATTCTGACGGCTCTATTGGGGAAAGTTTGAAAAAGTATGTTCAGGCCAAAAATGACCGATGGGAGGTCCCGGGATGATTCTGGGCCTATTTTGAAGTTAAAAATATTTTTAGGAGATTTCCAGCACTCGGATGGGGAAATTCTAAAAAAGTGCATTCGGGGCTGAGAACGTCTGATGGGAGGCTCCTGGACAGATTTAGAATAGCTTTTGCGTTAAAAATGGATTTAGACAATTACCGGGATCATTTCGGAAAAAGTTGTAAGAATCAGCCTAGAGCCGATATATGGATGTCGGCGAGCCCCGGAATGTTTCCACTACGATTGTGAGATTGAAAAAGTAATTTGGAGACTTTATGGGTCGTTTGAGAAAAAGTTAAAAAAATTCATCAGGAGTCGGAAATTTCCTGTCGACTAGCCCTAGGACACTTCCGGAACAATTTTAGGGGATCAAAATAAGTTATAGACTCTGAATCTTTTGATAAAAAAATGAATTTCCAACCCGGAGCCGAAAAATGGCTGTGTAAGGGACCATGTAAAAAAAATCACTTTTTGAAGAAATTTCGATTTGGCCGATAAACGTCCCGGTAATTGCTCCTTGGATTTTTCAAATCACAACGGTATAATCGGAAGTTATTTTTTAGTAAAGCAAAGTCGTCTTTCACCCATTTTCTTCGGAGAAAAATGTGACGCTTTTCAGTTTTGTAATAAAAGTGAGGGGATGAGATTTTGATGTGATTAAAATTTTAAAATTTTGGAAATGCCATTGTTTCCAAATGAGGGGTACTTCCTTATTTTCATAAATAAATTAAAGTAAAGAAAACTCAAAATTAATAGTCTTTACTTAAGTTTGGTTTATGAAAATAAGTATTGTGGTTACATATTATATACACAAGTCAAATTTGGACCTATGGTGTAATTTTTTTGAATTAAAGTGAAGTGTGTGTATATGTGTGGTGTATGAGAGAGGAGAGAGAGAGAGAGAGAGAGAGCACAACCCCATTAAAAGAGGCCAGC
Organism: Gaultheria prostrata; assembly: GCA_036023075.1. NCBI lineage: Eukaryota > Viridiplantae > Streptophyta > Magnoliopsida > Ericales > Ericaceae > Gaultheria > Gaultheria prostrata. The sequence continues at coordinate 54,091 of JAXBDA010001298.1, forward strand.
CCCCTCCCCCACTCTTGTTCTTCCATTTTCTTCATCTCTCCTCTAAATTCTTCCAAAAATCTCTCAATCCAACTCAACCCTCTCATAAATCCTTCAACATTGGAGCATAGGAGCTTGATTTCTTCTTGGGTTTGCTTTGGAAAGCTCAAGACTTGGTGGTTTTGGTGATTTGAAACTAGGGTTTGCTTTCCCACACTTGTTTCCAAGATCCTTGCTTGAGATAGGGAAATTTCTATCAATTCAACTTGTAAATATGATGTGTGTGTGTGTACGTATTGCATCTTCTTCTCCCTTGTTCATGTTAAATCCCCTTGAAAATCACATTTCTAGTCATTTATGGATAAAGACATATTGATATCTTGCTCCCATGGGATTTCCTTGTTAATTAGTTAATACAGCATTCACTTGTAACTCAATTTCATGATATTCTTACTACATTTTTTGTGTAATTTTGATTGGGGAAAGACCTTGATTCATATTGATTATTGTTTTCCCACTTAAATTAGTTATTGAATCTTTCCCCTACACTCCATTCTATTGATATTTGGCTTTGGAATCATCGAAATCGGAGTTTTAGAGCAAAATCCCCAAAAATCCCATTTTTGAGCAATTTTGGGTGTGCTGTCTGGAATTTCCACCCGAGCGGTTTTGGCAGTTTGTTGGAAAATCCTTATTTTGAGTTTTGGTCAATTCCTTCACACTTGTTTGGCCTCTGAACGTGTTTTCCACTCACACAATGTGATATATTGATTTGGGTAATACTTAGATACTTAATAGCCATGGGAAATTTTTGTTGTTGAGTATGCTATTGCGTTGATAAGATTAACGGAAGTTTGGCATATACTATTGGTGCATTGATTGGCTAATTGTCGAGTCGGGTTTATGAGATGCGTATGTATGGACGATTTGACACATGTATCACGTTTGACACGAGGTTAACATGAAAACTTAACAAATGGAATTGTGGACTTGCAACATTGGATACGGGGCCTAAATGGTAGCCCAGAAGGATACTTGGTTTGTCCTATGGACGTTTCGCGAGGAATTTGACCAAGGGGAAAGTGGACACGGGGCCTATATGGTATGCCCAGAAGGATACTCGGTCTGCCCTCCGGACGTGTCGCGAGGAATGTGATGATGAAATGATAATGACGGTCATGTAATACGAAAAATGAGCACTTTGGACACACGCGTCGTGTCGGGTACGAGTTGAGTACGGTAGTGTGAACATTGAATCGCTATAAGAACTTTCAAGCTTGTTTATCTATTTTGTGTTATTTGCAAATGCTCTAATCTTGTGTCGGTCTACATCTTCTTGTCTTTACCTCATGTGCATCACATTTCCAAGTAGGATAGATAGACGTTTTCCTACTGGGCTAGTGATCTCACCCTTATAATTTCAGGTACCTAGCATGGAGGAACTTGACATGGAATGCTTGAAGTGTATGCATGCATCTTTTTGAAAGCTCAATAGCGGAGTTATTTTGTCATCTTTGGACTTATGATTTTGATGAGATGATGTTGTAACTCTATTTTGATTCATCTTTTGACTATTGGTTATGTAATAACACTTGAGATTTGTTTAACTCTATTTGGGGGTGTGAGTACCCATAGACAATTGTGATTTGTTGACCTTAAACATGTTGGTTGTAATGGGAGACTTTGACTTTGACTATGAAATTATTGACTTCCACGTGGATTATGTTCTTATATTTATTTATAAAATTGAGGGCGTGACAGGCTGCAGGCTGTAAGTCCAATAGGCCGAGCTTTCTTTGGTTTGACAAGTCCATGCCCAAAACATATACTTTGTCGTGTATCCTATTTTAATGGCACTGTAATTTTCGATATTTCTTTTTAGAGTGTCTGTTTAGGTGTGGAAAGGAATTGTCCAACTATGTATTTTTTATTTTTGAGTGCGGTAGTTTTTAGTCAAGACGGATTGATCATCTTGAAGGAAAAAGTATTATGCTACAAGTTTGGCTCGAGCATTTCAAGGCTTTCTGACAGCAAAACAAACTGGATATTTTGTAGAGGGTAGAAATCTGGAATCTGTTTGGTGCCTCTAAACCTGCAAGACAGAGAACAGTTAGTGCACCTTTGCCCTTGATGGCAAAGGCCCTCCGATGCTTAAGTTAGTAATGGGGTTTACTAATTAAGCCAAAGACAGTGCATATAACAATGAGTTACAGCGTACCCTTTACCGTAGGCATAATGCATGTATTTATAGGTATAGGTTAACTTATTGATCAAGGGTCCTTGTCGCCCTAGTTTCCTAATCGTGTTAGGAAACCTTTCCTAATAGGACTCATCCTATTAGGTACGGTGGTACTACCGTAATGGCCTCCCACGGCTAATGTCACTCTTTTCCATATATTTGTGCAATATGGTTCTCGATAGGATTCTTCATTCCTTATCCGATATGGAATGCTCACGTCATTCCCTTGAATCATGGGATACGCCTCTTATCACGTAAGAGAGTATTCCAGACCATTCCAGAACGTCCTGCCGTTCTGCTAGCTCAATAGCGGTGTAGCCGTGCTGCCATATAGGACGGCTGAACTATCACTGGTCTGTAGATCCTATGGCCGAGCTAACGGGTAGCTCGGTCCTAACCCTGCACTTCATCGTGCTGCCATGGTGAACTACGTGCTGCGCGTTTGGCTCTACTCGTGGCCTCTCTAGCTCGACTCCCGTGTAGGGCATATCTACGCTATAGTGCCGAGCTAGGGCACTATAGAGGGAGTACGGGTTTTACCCTCTCCATATTTGGCTCGAGCAAAACAACTGGCAAAAATGCCCGATTCAACAACTATAAAATCTGAGCGATTAGGTCTTTTATAATAACCACAACAGCCATATTTCGACCCATATACTTTCTCTCTTCGAAAAATCACTTTTGGGTGCTAGGGTTCATGAACTTTGAAGATTCGTGAAGGCTATCGAATGCTGTGAGGTCAAGATCATTGTGGACGGCCACTTCCGGTGTTCAGGAAAAATGTTTTTGATTTAAAATATGAGTTGCCACCCGGGATTTAATTTAGAAAATCTTTTTGGTACCCGAGAAACCATTTGAAAATAATTGATGACTCTTGTGCCATTCGGAAAAGATTTGATCAGCGAAAAAGATTCTTTTTGGGTCTGGAAGCCAAGTTACGGGCGGGGAAGGTTTTTGAAAAAGCACCCCGCTCGCCCGGGATATTCCCGGTCTCTACTAAATATTTGTGGGATAAAGAAAATGTTTTATAGAAATCTTTGACAATTAAACAATTAAATAACAGGAAATAATAAATAAATGAAATTAACAGGACTATCAGGAAATAAAATAAAATGGAGGAACTAAATGTTAAATAGAGTAAAGTTGAGGGAAAAAGTG
>JAXBDA010001299.1:0-57454 GCA_036023075.1 Gaultheria prostrata
GGGGGGGGGGAGGGGGGAATCACTTCCCTTCCTTATTTATGAATAGTTGTATATCCATATTGTTTGCGTGTGTGATAGTTTACTATATTTGGACAACATGGTAATATTTGGCCTTTGACCTAGATCACGGTTTTTACAAATATGTTATTTTTGATAACCCTCACAAATTTTTTAAATAACTAAGTGAGAGAGGGAGTTTATTTTGTATATATCTCATGGTCTCTATTACTAGTATGTAGATGATATAATTAAGTTTTGTGTGTTGGTTTTAGTACCTTCCTCCTCATTGGACGAAATTAATTATGGCATCATCGGTACTTACTTCTTAGGACGATAGCTTTAAGAAAATTGTTGTCTGAACTACTCCTCCATCTGGGGTATTTCATTATGGAACAATGAATCTTGAGGTTAGGTAATGATATACACTTAGCTATAAATAACAAGTATCCTCTCTATCTGAGTCACTATTTTATTTATAGGACCGAAGCAAATTAGCTAGTTAATTTTATTGGGTACAGTTTAGTGTCTAGATAGTAAAATTAAAAGGTTGTGCCTATCTACACGAATGATGAAGAGTAGTGGACCTACCCATCGAGGCATACTCATCACGGTGTGTAGGGTTGCTAATGTTTTTCTTTTAATAGACTGGTTGAGGGAACCAATTTAATAGAAATACAAAAAAATTATTATTTGCCCTTCATAATTGTTGTTATGTGATTCTCAGATTCAGAAATGGGTTATTTCAATCCATATATTGTCATTCTCAGAAATGGGTTATTGCTGGCAAAGGTTTTTTTTTTTTTTTTAGCAGTTCCACTTGAATTACAATATAAAAAAATACATTATTGTTTTAACGGAACTGTTGGAAGAGTTTTAATTTAGCTAAGGGTCTTTTGGTTAATAAATAGAAAACTGTGCTTGTGACTAAAATGTTTCTACTTCTAAGCTGAAAGGCAACAAGAAGCAGAAAAAGGTTCAACAACAAGCCATGGTTCCTCAGACAATTCATGGGCTTTAAGGTAAAATGAAAAAGCCTAAGGGCAAGTGTTTTCAGTTTAAGCAGAAATGACTCTAGAAGAAATGTTATTCAATTTATCTCAATAATGTGACCAATCAAAGTAAATCTTTTTCACTAGTGGTTGAATTATGTTTAGTGGTGTTATCTACTAGTACCTGGTGTGTAGATACGGTTTTCACTAATCATGTTTGCAATTCAGTGCAAGGGTTCCAGGAAACCTGAAGACTTAGTGATGGAGAGATTCATCTACATTTGGGAAGTGCTACAAAAGTAGTAGCAGTTGCAGTAGGCATTTAATTTTGAGAGATTGTCTTTATGTTCATTGAATTAGAAGAAACTTAGTTTTGGTTTATAATTTGGTTAAAGATAGATATTTGGTTTATTTAAAAACCTCTGTAGTTATTAAGTTAAATAAACATTTTATCTGTTCTGGTTCATTGGTTGACAATCTCTATGTTATTAATCTTAGCTTTTCTACAATGCAGTGAAAAGAATTGAATAACACTAATAGATTTCCATGTGAGAGAAAAGAGCTTTCGAAGTTGAACCTAATGTATCTTTGGCACTTACGCCTAGGTCATATTAATCTAAATAGGATTTCTAGACTGGTTAAGGATGGACCTTTGGTTTCATTGGAAGTGGGGGCACTTCTAGTCTGTGAATCCTATTTAGGCGATAAAATGACTAAGAGGCCATTTTCAGCTAAAGAGAATAGAGCCTAGGAACCGTTGGTATTGGTTCACTCTAATCTGTGTGGACCTATGAATGTCCAAGCTAGAGGTAGTTTTGAATATTTCATCACTTTTATTGATGATTACTCAAGATAAGGTTACATTTATTTGATGGACCGTAAAGTCCGATTGCTTTGAGAAATTCAAGGAGCATAGACCAGAAACGGAAAAGCGTCTGGATAAATGTATCAAGACACTGCGATCTTATCGTGGTGGCGAATACCTCTTGGGAGAATTTAGGAACTATTTGGCAGCAAAAGGGATTTATATCCCAGTTGTTGGTGCCAAGTATGCCACTACATAATGGTGTAGCAGAAAGAAGGAATAGGACTCTTATGGATATAGTGAGATCGGTGATGAGTTATTCATGTTTATCAATTTTGTTTTGGGGACATGCACTAAAAACAACAACGTACATTCTTAACTTGGTACCATCTATGTCAGTACCAACTACACCCACATAACTTTGGATTGGGCGCAAACCTAGTCTGTGGCATGTTCGGGATTGGGGTAGTCCAGCACATGTGCTGAAAGGGAAAGCAGATAAGTTGGAATCAAGAACAAATGGTTGTTTGTTTTTTGTGGGGTACCCTAGGGAACGGAGATTGATCTATTCTATAGTCCTAAGAATCATAAGGTCATTTTAAGCACCAATGCTTGATACTTAGGGGAGGACTATGTCATAGGTCATAAGCCCAGTTGTAAGATTGTTCCAAAAGAATTGAGAGGAAATAGACCGGCACAAACTTCTTCAATACCAATAGTACAAGAGGTTACACCACATGCAATTGTTGTTGACACACCAGTACCTCGTCGTAGTGGGAGGGTTATTGTTCACCCAGTCGGTATACGTTGTTGGGAGAATATTGTGATATGATCCCTAAAGAACAGGCCAAACCCTGCAACTACAACGAGGCAATGCAAGATAAAGATGCAGAACTTTGTCGAAAGATCATGAGCACATGTTGTGCGGGCTTAAGAAGTCCATTTGTGGACATGAGCCGGCATCTAGGTCTTGGAACATCCGTTTTGATCAACTAATCAAGTATTTTGGTTTTGATTAATGTCCGGATGAGTTTTGTGTGTGTACAAGCAGCGTAACGAAAAAGTGGTGGTGTTTCTAGTGTTATATGTCGATGATTTCTTGCTCATCGGATATGATGTAAGAGTGTTGTCTTCGGTAAAGGTGTGTGTGGACACTCCTCCGCGATTGGAGATTCGATTCGGAGTCGCCACCCGGGTTTTAGCGTATCATACCTGAGGAACTGAACTCGAATTACTCATGCCTCATTTTGGATAAGGTTTTGAGAACCAGTCCGTCTTCACCATAATATCTTAAGTTCGGGAGCTTAGTTACGAGCGGGGAAGGGTTTTATGGCACCCCCTTCGCACGGTTCAAGAACCGGTCTCTACTAAATATTTCGTGGGATTTGAAAGATGTATGTTATCCAACTTTGAGCAAATAAAAGGGGTACAAGGGAATGGGAAACATTAAAACAAAATCGCGAATAAAAATGCACATGAGATGATGGATGCTTGTGCCAAGTGTTCAAAATGACATGTTTATGATACATGAATGACATGATTAGGATGAATGCATGATATATTCAACGAACTTCAATATAAACTATTTACACATGCTAAACAAACTGATCAACGAAAGTTAAATCACAAATAAGGATCATTTCATCAAAAGGGGTCTGCTCACTGGCTCTGTCTTGAGCGCTCAAGAGGCCCTCTTGAGCTCTCATGTCATCAACTCATTTTGCTTCTAATCTTGACTTCTTTATAAAAAAAACAAGCATTTTCCCTTCTGTTTATCATGTTTCCTCTCATGAGCACTGATATGACCATATGTTGAACCCTTCTTGATGCAAATGACCATAAAAAGATGAACATGGCTCCCCAATGACCTGTTTTATAAAAATAAGGAAGAAAAAGAAAAGGGGTCTTGAGCGCTCAAGTCATATGCTTGGACAAATATCATTTTGCCTTTGATCACTTATATTTTTCTCTTTTCTTGCTTAATAAAGATCAGATTTGTGGTTTCATCATGTTTCTAAACAAGAACAGTAGTTTCAAGGGCAAAACAAGGTTTGTTTGATGCATTTTCACTTCAAAAACTCATGATAAACCTCATTGTCAAACAAATTAGATCATAAACGGACTCATTTTACCAAGAACAACTAATGAAAGAGCAATGATTTGAGATCATGAGATAAGAAAATTGAGAAGAAAGATCATTGGCTCTTGAGCGCTCAATAGCATGTTATAGACACCCCAATTTAGACCCTCTACGATTCTCGAACCACAGCCCGTCGGCCTCCCTGTTATTTTTGTTGCTAGATTATGAATTTGGACTATCTAGTTACGTTGACTTATGTTTCTTTACTCTTACATGTTCAATCAGTTTGCTGCTGCTGCTACTTGTTGGTCAGTCCATCTTGGAATGCAATTTTGGTGTTCCAACTCCTGAAGCTGGTTACTTATTGATGATTTTTGTGGCTATATGTTTTGCCTGTCCTAATAATTTCTTGTTACCCTTTCCATTCTTCTATACTCTTTCCTGAAATCCTCTCTCTCATCTCACTATACTAGCGTGCGCGAAGTACGTGCATTGCATGTGCTTGATACCCGTTATTAATTATTGTAACAAAAAGTTCTATTTCGATAGAAATGTTGCACATATAGTTTTGCAAGGAGTAATAAGGTTGATGTCCTCAATGAGCATCAATAACCTCATCATTATTCATCGTACTTTAAATACTCACAAATGTGGAAAATGTTGTAACTGTTTCAATATCTCCATTACTAATGCAAGTCGTTTTTAAATACGTTTAAATTAAATCTTCTTCTCTTTTCACATATATTTCAACGTAGGATTGCAAAGATCCAAACTCCTTTTTAGTATATTCAATCTTTGTTTATCAATATTCTTAATTGCTTCATTGGTTTCATTATAGTGACCATCAGTTTATATTTTCTATATTCAATACTGTCATGCAGAATTCAAAATTCTACATATATAGTATTATTGCGGGTCCCACAACACTTGAAAATTTATATGTTAACCAAATGCCGTTGGTCCCAATATTATTACGCTCTTTTGATTTCAAATCTTAACGAGCGAAAAAATTCACAGTATCAAAATCGATTTTAGAGTCCGCGAAATGATGTTTGTTGCGTCAGTGTCTCAAAATTATCATTAGCTCACTTGTATTATAGTATGCCATGTCTTCCAATTAAATAGTATTGGAGTTGACAAGTTTGCAAAGTACGATGGATGGTGGGCGGAAGAAGCGGATAGCGAAGTTAGGCGGTGGGCAGTGTGTTCTTCTTTCCTTTGTGGGTGGATTTTTTGGAGAGCAATTTTGTTCACTCTCGCTTTGTTAATCCTTGGCAAGGGTTTACGTATTTCGTGTCTTATTTTGATAATCGAAACCGTTTATTCTATTTAGATTCCCTTGTAGGAGACCATGCAAAAATCCAACTCAATCAGATATTGGACTGAACTCAATTTTTGCATAAGCTAGCACCTAACAAGTGGATCTGGACAAAATAGACAATTTTGAATATCGAAGGGAAACATAGAATGAGTATACCCTCGCGAGGGAGAACAAAATTGCTCTCGGTTTTTTAGGTTTAGGATGTGTACGCCATGACTTGGGAAGCCTAAGTTTCAGCTGCGTGAGAAAACACCAACTAGCGCTTTTCTAGTTTCTTTGCCAATAAAAAAAAATAGATTAGCTAAATATGAAAGATAAAGTATTACAACCACAGGCCAAAGCCTAACAAGAGTGGAGGAACAAACTAGTGCAAAAGCCTTAAATGTTATTCAGAAGACATAATGAAATGAACTACTACATCATAACCTATTAAGATTCTCCGTGAAGTTGGCACAAGTGCTCAATTAATTCGCATAGAGTTGTGAATGAGTCTTTGTATCTCTAATGCGTTGATGTATTTGGATGAATTCACAAAGTTCAATTGTACACTCGTGGAAGATTATTGCATGCCAGGATGACTTTTATCGGTAGTACCGTATTCTCAGTTTGTGTCATCAAGCTTTATCTCATCTTTAATGGTTATGTTATGTAATATCATGCACGCGTTCATAATATCATTAAGTGTTTTATGCTTCTAAAAACATGCTGGTCCACTCGTATAATAGCAAAATGTGCTTCTAAAAACATGTTGGTCCACGTGTCCAATAGTAAAACGTACTTGAAGTACTCCAAATGCTCCATCCACATCCTTCTTTGCCGACTGTTGAGCTTTAACAAAAATTACTATTTATTTATTGCCACACGGAGATGAATCATTTTGACAAATGTTGCCAACTTTGGGTATACCATCGAGGAGGGAGAATATAGGACAGCGGTCTAGCACACATGTCATTATGAGATCCTGGAAAGCCAGGCATGCCATACCCACAGATCATAGGAAGCCACAACCTCTAAGACAATAGTGGTTCATGAATGTCACTACTATACATACCTTGGCATGTGGTCAGACAATTTTTCCATTTCTAATACATTGCAATCAATACTCCCTTGCATCCTAGGAAACCCACGTTGTTAACCTGCCGCTAGTAATCTAGCCATATCCGCATCATTTGGAGACCTTGAGTATTCTTCTGAATAGATTGAAACCATCGCTTTGACAAACCTTTTTATACACTCAATTGTAGTACTTTCGTCGATCGTTAGATGATCGTACGCCCATGCTATGTGTCGCTACTTTGTAAGCTAGCATCCTTATAGCTGTTGTAATTTTTTGAAGGGAAGGCAAACCAATCATTCCACTAGCGTTTGGTTTTGTGATGAAGTACGAATCATATGCTTCTACCGTATATACAATCGGAGAAAAAGAGACCGAAATATCAGAAACCCCCTCCTAAAAAATTCAAGAGGAAATGTAGGAGGATTAACAAAGTATTGCCAAAATAGTATATGATGGCCTTCAACTTGATTACAATCGATAACTATGTGGCATTGAACGGAATCACGACGTTCCGATCGTCTCTCTTTACTAAGTCTCTCTTCTTCGAGACCAGCTATCGCCAACATCTCTAATTCATCATCAGAGTAAGAGTCGTCTATTAACAAGTTGAGTATTCTATTGCTTGTCATTTTTTTTTTTCTAAAAAAGAAAAACCCTAACAATATTTTTCTCGAAAAAGGAAAAAACTTAGACTGAAAGATAGTAGACAATAGTGAAAAAGAGAAGGGAAATTCCTATTTATAAATGTAGAATATGGCTGTTGGCATATGACCAAGTTATTGCCCAACATTGTTTTACTGTTCGGCATTTGGCATGTAACCTTATGTATATGCCATATTTACGAATTAATTAAATTAGTTTCATTAGATAGCAACAATAGAGAGTAGCGTTGGAATGCATATGTGAAAAAGTGAATAAGCAAACTAAATTTTTTTTTTTTTTTTTGGTACTTTTGTCTAGTTCAAAATTTAAAATGCCTAGTATTGTTAGATGCTCTAAAGCCGCTCTAAAGCCACCACCTGGTGCTCCCCCACGTGCCAATTTTTGGTCTTTTTAAGGAGCATCCACGTGGGAAACCATTTGGGAATGTTCAAAAAAACAAAAAAATCACCATGTGGGAAAACCATGGATATGTCAGATAGCTAAAATAACCAACACCTTCAAAACGGAGTATAATACTACTGAAAAGATAAAAAATAGATATGAAAAATCTCAAAAGCAACTCCTACGACATTCCTCCATTGCCCATTATCTGGATCAGGACACTCTCTGGAGATTCTCCCCTGGAGCTTTGGCTGTGCGGGCGCAAACACATAATGAAAAAATAGAATGAAAAGAGTTGAGTTTTCATTACGGTATTTTCAAGTATTCTTGAATTACGAGTAGTTAAATTAACAAGTTATTTTCTTCATATATACAGTAATTGATTTGATAACTTTTAGTTTAAAAATATAAAAAATACTCCGTATTATAGTGAAAATTCTATCCCAACCCAATTAATGGCCTTTTCGGAATTTAAAGAAAAGAAGAAAAAATGATTAAGAACTAAAAAGGAAACTTTAAGTGGAGGACAATTCTCTCAAACTGACAAGGAGAGAGGGAAACTTTCAATTTACCTTTACTCTCTCTCTCTTTTCGCTGTGTTCCAAAGTCCAAACAAACCCTAGAAAACGCCCCGGTTCAACCGAATGACCGACTTAGAGAAATTCCGACACTACGGCCCCGTGATTTCATGAGAAAAGACAATTGTCTCTATCCAATTTCAAATCACGTTTTTTTTTTTTGTTCCTAATATATTACTCCTATTACACAGGGATTGAGAAGGAAGGAATGAGACTCGATCTCAAAATACAATAGTATAAAATATTCAAAAACTCTACCACATGAATTAGCCATTACTTGTTATCTATATCACACGTTTAAATTAGTCATTTTAATAAAAAAATAAAGAGAAAAATATAAATAGTACTCGCTCTGTCCAGATTTGTTTGTTCCTCGTTCTGTTGTAATCGGATAAAAAATTACTAGTACTAGTAATATCTTTAAATTGATAATGAATTTTATATCCAATATATATCTTTTTGATAGATCTCGATTAGTTCTATAATTCATTGTTTTTAAAATTACGTGAAACATTATAAATTATAAGATATAATCATTTGAACCATGACACGAACTCCAAAAATAGACTAACAAATTCGGACGGGTGAAAAAATATTTTTGATCGACTCCTCTCCTCTCTCACAAAAGTTGATGAGATTGAGTGAGAGAGGACCATCTTTCGTCACGGTTTCTCGCTATCCAAAGAGCTGTAAACAGCAAAACGGAACTTTGTCAGAGACATCCATTATTGTAAACACCCACCACACTCTCTCTCTCCGCTCACTCTCCAGTCATTCTGAGTTCTATTGTGTTCTTCATTGAGGAGATAACTGGTAAGAGGCGATTGGAGGGTGTGCAAAAGAGAAAATTTGGTAGACTGGAGACAGATCGGAAAAAGTTTCAACTGATAGACTCCATCTCTTTTCCCCTACTGATTCCTGTTACTCTTAAGGTACGAATTACTCCACTTAATCTTTAGAATTACCTATTCATGGCACATTTCTTGGCCTCTCTGTCCACAATGATTTATAATTGAGTCCTCCCAGAATCCTTTCTGATTTTAATTTGAGAAATTGGGTATGGGCAGAGCAATTGAAAGATTTGCTAGAATGGTGAAAATCCTAGATCCGAGCAAACCCATTTTTATAGGAGTAGCGGGGATGGCTCTGTTAATGCTTTGGATTTTATCACCTTTCCCTACTTATCCCAATTTGTTAGACGTAGCTAAGACACCGATACTGCCGGAAAAAGACAGTGCACCTACGATAGATTGCGTCACCGGTAGTGGTCAAGGCGTTAACTTGGGCCACGACCCGGTCGACCAAACGTTCTACGACGACCAGGGCCTGAGTTATTCGATAGGGAGTCCAGTCAAGAACTGGGACGAGAAGAGAAAGAAGTGGCTGAAGCATCATCCGTCGTTTGCCACTGGAGTAGAGGATCGGGTTTTTGTGTTGACTGGATCGCAGCCGTGGCCGTGTAAGAATCCGGTCGGGGATAATTTGCTCTTGAGGCTTTTCAAGAATAAGGTGGATTACTGCCGAATCCATGGCTACGATATTTTCTACAACAACGTGTTTTTGCACCCGAAAATGGGCGGCCTTTGGGTCAAATTACCTGGGCTTCGGGCAACAATGTTGGCCCACCCGGAGGCTGAGTGGATCTTTTGGGTTGACTCGGATGCGATATTTACTGATATGGATTTTAAGCCGCCATTGGAGAAGTATAAGGACCATAACTTCGTGGTGCACGGGTGGGCTTACAATGTATATGAGAAGAAGAGTTGGGCCGGGGTTAACTCTGGGGTGTTTTTCATCCGAAATTGTCAATGGTCAATGGAATTTTTGGAGGCCTGGTCCGTGATGGGCCCACAGACTCCAAACTACAAAAAGTGGAGTCAGATCGTGACATCGACGTTGACAGAAAAGACACACCCGGAAGTTGATGACCAGTCGGCGCTGGTTTATTTGCTATTGACAGAGAAGGAGAAATGGGGGAATAAGGTTTACATAGAGAATCAGTATGAATTAAGTGGGTATTGGTCCTTCTTCGTCGACTTATTTGATACTATCAGTGACAAATACGCGAGGATAGAGAAAGAGGTGTCGGAGTTGCGGAGACGACATGCAGAGAAGGTGAGTGAGCATTATGCGCCGGTGATGAGCGAGGCGTTTGTCAACAAGGGTGGTGATTGGAAAGAAAAGCGGCCGTTTATCACGCATTTTACGGCCTGTAAACCGTGTAGTGGGGTGCGCTGGGGGTACACAAATGATGCATGCTGGAAAGGTATGGAAAAGGCTTTGAATTTCGCTGATAATCAGGTGCTCCGTAACTACGGTTTCGTGCGCCCGGACCTTCTGAATACCTCCTCTCTCCATCCTCTGCCCTTTGGTTTTTCGTCCTACTAGAAGGAGAAATAGAAATTGCCTCCCACGTATGTATGTTATTGCGCTCATCTATGTTAAGCATGACAAGAAAATACTTGTTTTGACAGTTGTGGTTGAAATTCTGTATCTTTGGCATGGAGTTAAATGCTTACACCGAACCTTGCTACCAGTGTTGTGCTTTTTGTCTAATGAGATTGAAAGTGATGGAGATAAGCTTGATTGAGAGAGCGGGGTTTGCATGAGGTGAGGTTAGGGAACATAAAAGGAGATGGAGTTTAAGAGGTGATTGATTGTGAACTATTCACTTAAGTATTTAACTCTGTTATATCTTTGTTGCACAAACTATGCATCTTTTGTAGATTTGCTATGCAAATTTCTAAATCGTGTTTTTGTTGTGTAATCTCTTTCTGATTGTGTTGTTATTACTTGGTACTAATATATGGAGTTTTTGTATTTAAGTATTCTTTGCTTAAAAACTTTTTTAGAGAGCTGTAGCATCGGCACCACAGAATCAACCACAGGTCCACAGCAAAATCAAGACTAGCAGAATGTCAAGAACCACACATTATAGCAGATTTTATAGCAGCAGCAGCACCATAGGATCCACTTGATATAGCAGCAAATCTCCAAGGTAGAATACCAAGAAGATTTCTCCTCCACCATGAGTGTATCAGTGTTCCAAATGCACATTCAGAGTTTGCAATAGCTTCCACCTCCATGAATACATGATTTTAGCATCTCTCCATGTTCACCGGATAAAGTTTGTTGAAGTTGGCCTTAGGTTAACTACTTGGGGTACCAGAATATCCACTTTCCTTTCAATCAACAGATTCTTCAACTTACCCCTTTCTCTTTCTCACCAAGACCGCTCACATTCCATATCATGATCTTCTTCCCCACTGCTTAGTAACCTCCGTTGACCGAGTCTTCAACCAATATGATTCTGACCTTGAACAACTCTTTCTTCATCTTGGTTTTCCATGAACATGATTCTACTTATAATCTCCTCATCTTGACCCATATAATCTGCCCCTATTAGTTTTGTTACTGACCATGCTGCTTGAGCCTCATTGAGTAATATCCTATTACTAAACGTTATTTCTTAAAAAATTATGACAACGGACATGTAGGGAACACGTCGAACATGTATTTGTATTATAGAGGTATGTGAGAAATTCATATAAAGGACAAAATCTTTATTTCTATCAAGTTTAAGAACATCACAATGAAGATAAATTAGCAGTCCGCATATAAGTATACATAAACTATACATCGGTGGAAATTTTCACTCATGGCCGAGTTTAAAAAATTAGATTCTGACCTTTTATGTGTCCTTAGCATGTTCTAAGAGTTTTGCCAACGTGTCCTAGAGTATCTACAATGTGCTTGAATAAGAGAAATGCAAGAAAAAAATAAGACTAGTATTTAAGCATGTCCTACACGTGTCCGGAGAGTGTCGTGTCGTGTCCCTCACCGACATGTGTCGGACACGGATATGTGAGGCCTGTAAACGTGTCCGTGCTTCTTACCCTGTTAGCAATCCCATCAGTTGGGACAGAGGACGCTACAGCTGCTGCAGCTGGTCTGAAAACCCTATTTTTCTGCTTCTTGCCACCACAATGCCCATACTGTGAGTTCACTACTATAAATGTATGCAAATTGTTTGAAGGCTGGGTTAACGGAGGTTACTAAGCAGATTGTCGACTAGGTTAATGACATTTGAATTTTTACAACTGGGTTGCATAATGTCAACCTCCAAGCCTTCAACTTCCCTTAACAGATTCTGCATTCCCCAAAGTACTTATCGAGTCCCTCACAAAGTCACATCTACTATAGCACATTATTTGTTTGTCTTTGGCTCCCCTGTAAAGCAAGTGATTCTGCCACCTCTTCCTATCTGACTTCTTTAGTTGTTGGCCCCACTTCCAGCAAGTCCCCCACAGTTTGGCCCCTCGTCAAAGTCGACCACATCATCATCTTCTACAATCTCCTTGTTCTGAAATTTGTCCCTGTATTCCTTGCGTTTGCACCCGCCACCCAGCTGGAGCATGCACAATCGGTTCTTAACACTGTGTTAACCACAATGTGCTCTTCAGCTACCTTGATTTTGTAATTCTTTCCTTCACTTTCCAATGACAGCACCTGAGAGATTTTTTAAGTGGTAGAGGTGGTAACTAGTACTTTACCAACTGAGAAGTAGGATTTCCTTTCATCATCCAACTCAGTTGGGGGATTGGGGCATGATATTGCTTGCTATTGGTGCTCTTTGTCTGCTTTGAGGAATCTGGCTGCTTCGCCTTCCCCTTGCCTTCCTCCTTTTTTTTTCTAAGGGGACACAAGCAAAAAACATCACAATTATGTTGGCACACAGCACCCTCGACGATCATATGCCGTGCACGAGCCCACGAGACAAGAAGGTTGGCAAGAGGTCAACCTAGCAAGCAAACAAGGACATTATATAGCTCAAAGAGCCAAATAGAGAAAGGCAGAGCAGGATGAGACCAAATTAAACTAAAGCAACTCAATAACACTCCCCAGAAAATCAAAAAACTGCAGCGGTAGCAAATCAAAAAACCACAGCGGTAGCAATCCATAAGCCTTGGGAAGTCCAAACACCAGTAGCCGTAGATGGACCCCATACTCTCTGGCAGAGGTGATGGGTTACCATACCTGTACTTCCATTTTATGTACCAAAAAAAGTAGATGGACCCTATGGACCCCTTCAGATTGCAGCTAAAAAAAGCTCCGTTGATAGAAGATGAGTAGCAGCAGACTTCACCAAATTTACAGCAGCAAAACAAAATCACAGCAGTGGACATGATTAGCAGACCTGCAGCACCAAAAATGGTATAAAAAAATCTTGTAGCCCAAAATTGTTGTATAAGAAATTCTTGTGGCAGCTTCAAAGGCAGCAATGCCCCATCATCTGCTGCACAAGACCATAGTCTACGATGCACGGACACGGATACGGACACGGACACGGACACAGACACAGACACGGACAGGGACACGGGAATTCTAAAAAAATGGGGATACGGACACGGCGGGGGACACGCCACGTGTATGTTTATTTATTATATATATTAATTTTTTTTAGAAAATGCAGCAGCACCAAAATGTTCTGAAAGTTCTGTCTACTGATGAGGAGGAGGAGATCTATATATATGGCCAATTACACATTTTTACCCCAAGTTTTGATTGATTATAAATTTACCCCAGAAAGTATTAAAAAAATTCAATTTTACCCCGCCGTGTCCCCATCCTTGTCTCCCCGTGTCCCCCTCCAAAAATTCAAATTAGCCGTGTCCCCATCCACGTGGCGCACGTGTCCCGCCGTATCCTGACACTGCGATACGGGTACCCCGAGAGGCGTCGGTGCTTCGTAGACCATAGTCCTCTGTTTTTCTTGTAAATCTTGCAAATTTCACGAGCAAATTATGATATCGGCTTATGCCATTGAGTGACTGGATTTCCTTTAACCTTTCACACTTTTTGGGAATAAAAACGTTCACCGGATAATCGCGTCACCTTGTTTGGAAGGGTTCTTGAAAACTCTTGTTGAAAACCCAAATGGGTTTTTGAGAACCGGTTCTCAAAACCCTTCAAAAAAAATAAAGGGCAGAAAACCCATTGGGGAAACCAAACAAGGGAGGGTTTTCGAAACCCGGTTCCGAAAACCCAAACGAACAAGCCCGTAACAACCTGTCAAAAGTTGGGCAAACCAACTTTCATCCATTTCTTCAGCTAAGTCACCAATGCATGAGGTGATTTTTTATTTTCTTTTGATCCAAATGAATATGGTGAAGATGATCACCCTTTCTTCCTAACGTGTCCCTGAAATACGCCATTGCCACCGTAGCCACTTTTGATATGTTTACTCCTAAGAGCCAGTTTGGTTGCTGGTTGAGGAGCGGGGATAAGTTTGGACGTAGATGACTAATCCTGGTGCCACATTTCATCCTTGGTTTGAGAGGTTTTTAAAGGGGGTGGATGAGTTTAACTCCCTCCAAAATTAGGCTGGCCAGAACGCTCTTCACCCGCCATATTTATGGATTGCCCAGACCCAGTCCATATTTAGTCCGCCCTTATCCCTCGCCAAATGACATCTTTACCCCTCCCAACACCCCCCAATACCCCCTTGTTACAAAATCATCCAAACCAAGTACTATTTTATCCAGTTCAAAAAAGTACTATTTTATCCCCTTTTATAAATGTCACATCATTGCGGGTCTACCCTCCGTAAATAATATCCCCTACTATCTTATCTCCCCATTAGGGCCCGATTGGATGCGTGATACGTTTTGGTGGGATTAAATTGTAAGAGGGGATAAGATAGTGAGAGATATTAGTTAGTAAGGGTGGCCCACATTGATGTGACATGTATGGAGGGTGGATAAAATAGTACTCCCTCCGTCCGGATTTGTTGGTCCGTTTTGGGGATTCCAATTTTTTTTCCATTACTATTTTCCACTACTTTTTGTGTACTTTTTCCTTACTTTACTCTTTAACTTTTGGAAATGGACAAACATTTTCGGACTTGAAAAAGTATGTTTGTGGACCAACAAATCCGGACGGAGAGAGTACGTGGTTTAGATGAATTTGTGACAAATGGGTATAAATTTGGGTGGGTGATGGCAGGCAAATGACTTATTTGCCCTTGTGTATGGGTTATATTAGATATTATGATAAAATAAATACATAAATACAAGACTTATTAAATTAATTATATTTTTCAATAAATATGATATAATAATTCTTTTTATTAATTATATCTTAAGTTAAAATATTGAATTATTATTTCTTAATTATTCATTTTTATAATGTTGTATATCACCAAATTTTTTGTTGTTCTTTTTTTCTTTCTAATTATGCGTTTTGTTATGTTGTACCCTAACAATGTCAAATTCTAAAGTATAAAAAATGAGAATTTTTGTGTATCAAATTAAAGATCTCAATTAGCAGTTTAATTTGGTGCAAAAAAAAAATATAATGTGCAAGTACTTTACTTTTTGATCCGAAAGACATTACAAAGCAAGCCAACAATCTCAAATGTCAAAATTGAAGCTATTATACTTAAACTTCGTAATTTAAAAAATCTGATTTTTTTTAAATTTGTACGGAATACAACTTACTAGAATACAAATTATAAATTATACGGAATACAAATTATAAATGTCAAAATATGAATTTTTAGGTGTTTTTTTTAATTTGTACGGAATATAACTTAAAAAATTGACGGGGGATAAGGGGGGTATTTGGGTAAATTGGCAGGGGTATTGGGGGTATAAATTAATAACAGGGGGAGGGGTGTTATTAAATAGTGAGGGGGAAAGGGGATAAGGGGGTATTATTCGGGGAAGGGTATAAAATTATCCGGGCACAAATTTGCTCTCAAACCATGCACTGTTTTGTGGGACCGGAATAAAAAGAGGGGGTATAACTTATACCCCTCCTTAATCCGCAGCCAATCGAGGCCTTAAGGGTTTATTTTGTCAAAACACTTTCGTTTCAAATTGTTTTAAGTGTTTATTCGTCAAAAAATAATTTCATTGTTGAAATTTGGAACTAATATTATATTGAACCTGTGTCTGAGACAATTCACAAGGATATCTAAGCCGGTGGAACCAAAGGATATATAGTATATTGTTTAATGTGGACTAAAATAATTATATACACAAATTATTTCTTTATTATGGCTTAATTGTAAAAGTATATAAACCGCACAGGATCGGCCCAAGGCTTCTAAATACTTTGGGCCGCAAAAGCCAGACGTACAGAGGAACAACTGGACGGTGGTTTATGCTCCCAAGAATAACGTATAGCAGCAGGTCTCTCGGGAAAAGAGTATGACACAGTTCTCATCGGAGATGATCACAAAAATTGCTTGTTTGTTTGTCACATGGATTCCTCTGACCATTTTCGACCCTTCTCCCCTCTTTCGCTTTCTAAAAGATTGTTACCTTTTTCCAGATCTCTCAAGAATCTCTGAGCTACACAAGTACTATAATCAACTACTATTTCATTGTCATCTTTCTACGCCATTGTCCGAACATATAATTACCAAATGGAATTAAGTTTCGTATTTTTAGAACTTGTGGCTTCTATATTAGTAGTTACGGAGAGCAGTGGCGGAGCCAGAATTTCAAATTCGGGGGGCCATTAGCCATAGGTATTTAATAGCTCCACCGTTGCCAGGATTTACAAGACAGTACGATACTAATTTTTTCTTGATCCCAACCGACATTGCTCTAAATTGTAATTTTTTTCATTTATTGTACAATGTTGTAGATTTTTTTTTGTATACTCCTAAATTCAAGAGTCCAGGTCACACCTATTCGCCCCTCTCTATGTTAGCACCGTCACAAAATAAAATTGATCAGTAGTTTTATCCGTCGCCGCTTTCTGCTTTTTCTATTGGCAAACACCACAAAAAATAAATAAATTGACAAGTTTCAAGGACGCCGGAGCCAAAGAGAAATCTCTCCTTCATTCTACGTATAAAAAGATGAGTATTCCGTAATTTATTCATACAAATATATAAATCGACATGTTTGTGATTTCATTTTCATTGTACATTAATTCTCACCATAATCCGTAAGGAAACAAACATGCTGCAAAAATGCTAAACTTTGAGAAAAAAAATTAATATTCTAAAGTGTCACATACGTTTCTCTCCATTGAGTAAAAAAAATTTACAAACTTGTAGAGAGAGAGAGAGAGAGAGAGAGAGAGAGATGAGTATTTTCATTAGTAGTTTAGAAAAAGAAAAAGAATAAAATGTTTTGTAATTTAAAAGTTTTCGTGGATTTAGGAAACATTATTTAGCATTTCTAGTACAAGTACACTGTTTATTCAACCCATCCACTGATCCAAGTAGCTGTTTCATGACCTTTTGATGTATTAGTTGGCAAGGGAAAAAAATCCAAAAGCATGCGCCTAGGGAGAATCGACCTCAAGGTGGGAAGGTTGGAGAAAGGCGCTCCAACCATTGAGCCAAAGCTCACCATTGCTTCAAACTTCCCCTACTTTAATATTTATAATTGTACGCTACGAATTTTATTTTGTTTTTTGTAAAGTGCGCGTGCTTGGGGGGGGTGGGGGGTGGGCAGGGCCCACCCCAGCCCCACTGTACATCCGCCCCTGACGGAGAGGTACCAAAAAATTTTAGAAGAGAGGCAAGATGCGGAGCAGGGGGCCTACGGCCTAGCCCACTCTGCCCGGCGACGCATCTGACTCATCACAAACTTGGCAAAGTGGGCTGGGCCGTAGGCCTCCCGTGGTATGATACGGTGTTATAAGGGTATTATGGGAAGGCATGCCATGTACTCAGACAAGGGTTAGGAATAGAGTAGAGATATAAGTACTCTCTATGTAAACCGTGTTACAGTTAATCAAAGAAACTCTCGCTCTACCCAGTTTTGGGAAATCATGTAAATTTGTGTGTTGATTTTTTACTGTTTTCATATTCCTATATCGTGTGTGTGTTCATATGATTGGAAAAATTAATCAGTATTTCTAAAGCACCGTCATATGGTGCTCCATGGCTCTATCTCACCACATATTGTTGTGAGGTTCACAATAACAAAAAAGAATCCTAGAACACTACGTAACTTTGCTCTAAAAATGTTGAATAGTCACTCCTACTCAATATTAATATATAATGTGATAGTTAAATGAAACATTGTAATTGAAGGACAAAACTAGCATAGTCCAGTAGTCCTCCTTCAATGAATCACTTTGAGGGCAAAACATGCATTGAAAGATGCATGGCGCCCTGATCGGAGTGGGAGCATATTGCGTCCTGGGCACAATACGTTTATGTACTAGTCTAGTTCCGAATCTAAAAATGTGATCTCAATGTTCATTTTGTACACCTAAATGCATTTATTACGACTTGTAAAAAACAAGCTAGTTTTTCTTTTGAATTGTTTTAAAAAACAAGTTGATCGGACAACTTCAACATAGTTAGCGGAACACATTCTTCTTGAACGAATGAGATTGAAGCTTGGCTAGCTGTACGTGGAGCAGCCAGTGCTAGTCCTCCTTCAATGAATCACTTTGAGGGCAAAACCAGCGTTGAAAGATGCATGGTGCCCTGATCCGAGTGGGAGAATATTGCGTCCTGGGCACAATACGTTTCTGTACTAGTCTAGTTCCGAATCCAAAAACGTGATCTCAATGTTCATTTTGTACACCTAAATGCATTTAGTACTACTTGTAAAAAAACAAGCTAGTTTTTCTTTTGAAAAACAAATTGATCGGGCAACTTTAGTTAGCGAAACACATTCGTCTTGAACGAATGAATGGTCAGTACGATATAAAAAATACACCCCAAGATAACATATTTTAATTGTTTGAGAAAATATCGTGGGTTATTTTGCAATAACGTTCTATGGATCAACGTTTACAAAATCAAGGATCCGAATTACATTTTCAAGCGCAGGACGAGACCAATTTGATTGGTACAACAGGTTTTGCCATGCTCGGGGCAGGACCACGTACGACTCCCCCCTGATCATGCAAACTATGCAATGTGCCCAAATCAGAGGTCTCGTGTGCCAAAAAGATGCGAATTTCAAAGTGGTACTGCGACGTTACTGTAGTGTACATCTTCCTACAGGGTCCATTGTTAGCTCACCGTCCTTGTAAATTTACCTGGCGACCATACGACAGTATGAAAGTCAGGTAAGGATACCTCAGAGCTCAAATTGCCATGCACCAAAACTGTCTCTACTCTCTCCCTTGGTTAGTCTAGCAGTTGGTGGATTTGCTCCCCACATAAATGACTGGGCATCGATTCTTGGAGTCGAGCGGTGAGAGAGTAATTCCTTTTGAATCCTCTAGTCCCGGCGTAGATGGTCAGCCTTTAACTGGACAAAGGCAGATGATTAGTTGAAGTGCGCGTAAGCTGGCCTGGACACTCCCAACCGTAAAAAAATAAGATAAAAATCTCTCTCCATTGCCTCCAGTCTCTTCTTGGGATGATAATCAGAGTTCTCATTATAAATCAAACACTGCTTATTTTGTTAATCGATACGTAATTGAACTTTTGACATACAATTATATTCACTTATTTATCAACAGCCATATTGATACATTTATATCATGTTGTGAACAACTAGTACAAACCAGTCACCTAGTTGGGCTGCGGGTGATTGTCGGGCGCGTGGGTGGCATCTTCGTTGGGATGCCATCTTATCTTTGTCTCCTTTAATCTTTGTATTTCTATCTCAAGAATTTAAAAAATATTTAATTTTTGCCTAGTGGGAAAAAAAAGAAAAACTGGCCACCTAGAGGAGTCACTTGTTGGTTAACCCACCCCCCGTCCCAGACAAACTCTTTTGATTTTTGCCCGGCCGAGTGTATGCCCTCCAACTCCCTATTTATCGGCTTGTATAGGAAGCACCAACAATCATGTTAAACCCCAATTTTATGCCATATATCAACATTGGAAATGATCCAACTCTCAAATAAACAGTTCAAAATTCGCACGTTATAACGAACTAGGTATGAAGCCTCGTGCTTTGCACGAAATTAATGCCCGTTAGTGTTTGTCCGTTGATAAAAATTAACGATGTGCATGCTATGTATTTTTTTACTTAATTCAATAGGTTTAGAAATGATATTTACAAATACAATTGGGGACTAAAGAGGGGAAAAATAAAGTCTGGGGGTTTGACAATGACAAAACACAATAAAGTAGTAGAGGTCCAAGCGAAAAATATAAAACAAAAGGGGAAATTTTGTAATTGTGTACAAAAACCAGCAAATGACCAAAATAGTCATGGGGAAATCCTGTAATTACCAAAATCAGAGAAGGCAAGAAAGAAATTGCAAGGGTAAAATCGTCCAAATTGGACCAAAGTGGTAAGCCATGGAATTGGCTATTGCCTGTTATATAGCCCTTGGGAGGGATATAACGATTCATAACTGTCATGTGATTATGAATTTTGTTTATACTCGTTATGACCTAAACTAACCTTAGCAAGAAACACTGCACTCAGGGTCAGCCCGATGTTTGGGTTGTATCAGTCCGTTTCCAAGTTTAATTGCCCACTTACTATTAAAAGTTATAGAAAATAGAAAACATAAAGTCAAAAAACACACACGCTTACCCTGGCCTGGACCAGCAGGGTCCTTAGAGGAAGACTGAACTCTCACGGTCTAACCACTTGAGCTGGCCCCAGCCCCAAATTAGGTACTAGTATGAATTAGTCTCTCTGTTTTTTTTTTCTTTTTAAATCCAGTATATTGTGAGGAATTTGTTGCACAATTCTTGGTGGTGAAAGCATCAGACTTGTGGATTTGTATCACCTTGAGTTTTTAGTTTCAAATTTTCAATCAAATCTTTTGGAGCAAGTCTATATAGGTTTTTCTCCGACTTTATTTCAAGCCTCACTATTGCACGTGGGCTCGGTCTCATAAGAAGAATCTTTGTGTGAGTAACCTAGCCTAGAGAACTGACTTAATAATAATAATAAAAAAAAGTAGCTGTAGCACGGCCGCTATATTACCATTCGATCATTCGACAACCACACCAACATTCACACACGATCACACAAGAGTTGGGGGCCAGACACACGGACACACATTCACAAGAGTAAGGGGTCCACAGCCACAGACAATAGTGAGACACACATTCACCAGTGTTGCCCAGAAACAGGGCAAGTCCTGATCTAAGGCAAGCAAAGTGACCGAATTAAGACCTTAAATTTTGATCTAAAATTAGGATCCTGGAGAAGTATACTTATATAGTATATACTAGTTTAACGGCTGATGCACGTGTGTATTTTGGCTTATAAATTCTAGGGACTCAAATGCGTAAGCAACAAACTCTAGGGACTCAAATCCGTAAAGCAACAACCTCCAGGGACTCAAATGCGTAATTTAGCCATACATAGCCAAAAGACTAAAAGGGCATAGCATTGTGGCAAAATTACAAGAAAACCAATAGGCCAAATTCCAATTGGAGGGTAAAATTGGCAAAATGTGGCAAATGACCAAACAAAAAATTCCAAGGTCCTCTCTTTTATAAGCCTACGGGTTGGATACAAGGAGCTTTTAATAAGGGCCTTTAATTTAACTTACCATGCTAACCTTACTGTTCCCGAGGTAATTTTAACGATCCAAACTGCTCAATGTTTTTAAAACGTGTTTTTAAAGGCCCCGCGAGAAATCATTAAAAAAAATATCCTGAAAGGCTTGATCCAAGCAGTTTTGGATAAAAGTGTATCCAAACTTACAGTTTTATCTAAAACTGCTTGGATCAAGTAATCTTTTTTTTTTTATGATTTCTAGCGGGTGCCCCTTAAAACACTTTTTAAAAACATTGAGCGGTTTGGATCATCGAAATTAGGTCCGGAAACATGAAAATTGGCTAGGTCTGCATGAAAAAGTTATATAGGAGGGCCCTTATTGGAAGTTGTCATTATATTTGTTAGCCCAATGAAAAAGCTTAGTTTTCATATACAAAATACATGGTTCAATTCCTCAGCCCTTTCTTTTTTCTTCTCCATAGTAGGAGTGATATTTTTACTCTCACAGACTCACAGTTCCAAAGAGATATTTGTTTGATTGGTGCAATAAATAATATGACCAAAAATTAGTTTTAATTGAAACAATGAAACGAGCCATGGAAAAAAAAAAAACCATCATTTTATGACTAATTTTATTTACATTTTTCCTTAAAAAAAAATAAAGAGTTCCAATTTTACAAGTTCGTTTTAGGAGCCGAGAATCTGAGAGCCATCCCCGCCCACAAATACTGACCATCGGTGTGTGTGTGGATCCCCAACTCTTTATGTGAGTGTGCCTGCTGTAAAAATTGGTGAAGCGGTGAGTTCCTATTTCCTAACCTTTCTTGCCCTCTCAAGTCTCAAACCCTCTCCACACAGATAAATGCAAAAGTGAAGAGAAGAGAGTGAAATATACAAAAGATAAGGCAAAGGTGTATGTGGGATCAAAGAAAGACGCATCAAAGCATTGGCTAGCCCCTCCAAAAAACAGATGGCATTAGAAGCGGTAGAATACCCACAAGACCCGTTTGGCTATGTTGAGATTTTGGATAACATTATGCACCACGGCCACAATTTGGGGACTAATTGGGATTCCTCTTCTTCTTCTGTGAAACAAAATGTGATGGAATACTGGGAATGTCCTGATTCTTCGCCGGAGGCTTGCACCGGTGGCAGATTTTTCGGTGAAGAGGTGCCTCCGGTGGAAGCACCGGTGACAGAGGCGGCTGGACGGCGGAAGAGACGGCGGACGAAAAGCTCGAAGAACAAAGAAGAATTGGAGAGCCAGAGGATGACTCACATTGCAGTTGAGCGGAACCGAAGGAAACAGATGAATGAGTACCTCGCCGCCGTTCGGTCGTTAATGCCGGCTTCTTATGTTCAAAGGGTTAGTTCATTTTAGAACCTTTTTTAATGTAACAAAATGTTCGGGCGCCTAGTTTACCTGCAACTCAACTAATTCGGGCAATTTAAAGTTAGCGAAAAATTATTAGTGCTCTTGGAGCAACGTGCTCTAAACTCTAAAGTTCTTTCTTGCTGCAAAAGTGCGTATTTTTTATACCAATCAAGTTGTTTCAAAACCATTGAATAATTACTCGTTTTTGGTAACTTTCTACTTAACATTACAGAAGTTAATTACTGCCCCTTTGCTCTAAATATATGGAGCTTTGATTTTCTTTAGAATTATAAACTGCGCATACTTCAAACTTTGAAGTTCAAAGTCATATTGGTTTTCTTACCTACTCCAATCATTGAGTTTTTTATTAGCATATGAGTGATGGGGTTGCAGGTAATAAAATTATTTTTCTTACAAGAAAATATAAAAAATACTCCAATGAATTTTGCAAAACAGAAAAGTCATTTACTGGATTCCTTTTCATTTTTTCCCCAAATACAGGGAGACCAAGCATCAATTATTGGAGGCGCCATTAATTTCTTGAAGGAGCTAGAACATCTTCTTCAAACACTAGAGGCTCAAAAGACCCAACCACCACCACCACCACCACCACCACCCAACAATGGCTTCTCTCCTCCGCTTTTCGCTGACTTCTTCGCCTTCCCTCAGTACTCAACAAATTCGACTGGCTGTATCAATAACAGCTCACCGGCCACGTCTGACGAGCAGCGGCCGGTGGCATATGGTGATATTGAAGTGACGATGGTGGAGAGTCATGCAAATCTGAAGATACTTTCAAAGAGACGGCCCAGACAGCTATTGAAATTGGTGGCTGGGCTTCAGTGTCTCAGGCTCTCTGTTCTTCACCTTAATCTTACCACAGTTGATCAAATGGTTCTTTATTCACTCAGCGTCAAGGTTAGTCATTCGTAAATATATTAATTTCAAGCCTCTTTTAGGTGTTATAATTTGTTTGTCATTTTTTCATTTTAGCATGTCAATAATGGTATTATGATCGATCACATATGTCGATAACTTGGCATCAGGTCCTGAAGATTGAAAATCGATCCTACCGTCAACTAACAGAAACTTAATTTAAATCGGTCCGAATTAGCACGAAATAGAAATTGATATGACGCAGGTGGATCTCGAACCTCAAACTAGATAAATTTTTCAGTGCCGAGTCGGCACCAGTGGCACTGAAATCTTTTCCGAGGTTCCTGATGTCCTTGTTTGCAGGTTCACCAACACTACACCAACCTCCACCGGAGATTATCAGGGATCTATACATAGAGTACTTTGTAAGAAATTAGTGTAGGCCATTTTCGATGTTAAATTATGCTCATAAATTCAATACTGGAATTTTAGAACTAACTTATGGTATATTTACCAGTGCTACAATATTTCCTCTTCTAACTCTTGTGTCCATACATATGTGGGAATTGAAGCAGATTGAGGACGGAAGCCAGCTGACTACAGCTGACGAAATTGCTGATGCCGTTAATCACTTGCTTGGCAAATTTGAGGAAGAAGCTGCTTTAATATAGCTGAAACCCAAGTCATATAATTCGCATGCGTGTGCGTGAGCGTGAAAATGTCTATGATTCACATCGCAACTATCAAAATTCACGACCGCAAAGATTGAGAGCTTGAACATAGTGTAAGGAA
Organism: Gaultheria prostrata; assembly: GCA_036023075.1. Lineage (NCBI taxonomy): Eukaryota > Viridiplantae > Streptophyta > Magnoliopsida > Ericales > Ericaceae > Gaultheria > Gaultheria prostrata. The sequence continues at coordinate 24,321 of JAXBDA010001299.1, forward strand.
TGAGAACATGAGCGCAGAGCATTTCGAAGGATTATGTGACTAAGGCTGCACTCCTATGTTTCATTTCTTTATTACAAGGAAGAATTTCAGTTAATTTCTTTGAGCTATATATAGCCTTCAATAATTTTAATTCTTCTTGTTGGGAGTTTAACTAAGCTACATGTGCAATTTTGGAACTTTTCTGCGCCACTTGCTAGTTGGACGCAGTTAGGCAAAATTAACATTGTTCTCTTAACATTAATTGTTAGATATCGGCCCAATTTTGGAGTTCGCAGTATGGTTAGTTCAGATCAGGGACCCTCTGGTCCAGACCAAGCAATTCTGAGCAGTTTGGGAGCTTGCTGCATGTTTGGTCAGGACCAAGGTCTCGGTGGTCAGGACCAATGAATCAGATTGGTCACTTTTGGTTGCAACATGTCTCGGCGGACCAGCGGGTCCATTTTTGCACCTTTTAGCCGATTTTCTGATTCTGTTTTCGTTTGGACTTCCTAAAGATTGATTTTGAAGTTTCCTATTTGGTTTTGGATTCTATATGTATAGGAAACATAATCTGGCAAGGATTCTGCGTGGCTATAAATATAGCCTTGCTTTTTCCATTAGGGTTTGGACTGTTTGAGTGCATCTCTTTGAGAGACCCATAGGGGGTCTGATAAGCCCCAAATGTTGTAAATATCCGGGCTTATCTCGCTCGTCTTGATAACACACACATGCATTTTGTGCCTTTATATGATTGATTTTGGGCGATTTGTGTTTTTGATGAGTTTAAAAAAAATCGAAGGTAAAAGGCATGTCCAAAGCTCCAAATAATCCAAGGTTATATCCGGAAGTACCCAAGGTCCCGCAATGCGGTGGAGGACAATTGCTGAAGATTAGAAGTCAATTCAAGGAGCTTTGGAAGGTTCAAGGAAGGCCCAAAACAAAGGAACAAGAAATCTGGAGCTATGAGCCTCGAGGAAATCCGACACACTGACAGAAAAAGACTCATTTCTCTCAAGATACAAAGGCCATGAAGATGAGGTCAATTGGGTTTGAAAGTAGACTCATAGAGCTTTCCAACGGTTTAAGAATTGCCAGATTCCGAGTTCAGACGAAGCCAAGGCGTGCCCGCGAATTCGGGTAAAAAAAATTTCTGAACTAGGGAGTTTGGATCGATCCACCTCAAAAGTGGATCAATCCAACTCTAGGGTGGATCGTTCCAAAGACATCCGGATCACTTTTTGTGTCACCTTTTTGGATATTTTGTGAGAGAGAAGTGTGCATGTGTATAAATATCTATCTCTCTCCTCTCTCTCACAACTCCTACACTTTTAATTTCAGTCACTTTTAAATTTATTTGCTCTCTTCTCTCTCCTCCATTGTTGAAGGAGATAAAAGCTTTGTTTCTCCAAAAATCTTAGTAAGTGTTGTTTGTATTTCATTTCCTCGTGTTTTAATTGTTCTTGTAATCAACGCGCGGATCTTCGTATAAATCTAGTTTGTTTCCATTTTCTTTGGTGAAATCTCGTTTTCACCTTTCTCGCTTTCTCCTTTGAAATCTTGCTTAAGTAGTTGTTGTTTGTTATTTTCCTAAGGTTTAAAGTTGTAGGCAAACTTAGGTTTAACATTAAAAATCGGTTTTTAGAGATGTATGTCATGTTCTTTATTTCTTTCAAATTTCTAGTCATGTTTCCCGTAGTAATGATCGAGTAGTTTACGTAGGCTTGGTCATGGGGTGATTAGCACCCCGTGACTTAGGTTGATTCGCTCTCCTCGCGGTGTTGTAAACATTTCTTGTTTAGTGAAGTTAAGGGATCACTTTTATGTACCAAAATTTACGGTTGTTAACCTCATTGATCCCACGTAGGCAAGAGCTACGCTCCTTGCCACGTGGGATGCTTTGGGTGATGTCACCCTCGGGATTTGCCCATTTTCTCAAAGAATCCTACCGAGCACCATTTCTAGTTCAAAGTTGAGTTCAAAAGCCAGATCTTCCGTTTGAGGATGTTTAACGATATCCCCGAGTCGTTTATTTTAGAGGAGAATGAATCGACCCGAGTCATGCGTGTTGAAATCCCCTAAATCTTGCCTTAGTTTAAATTAGTCTTTTTAATCAATTCCGAGGCGTTCTCGAAGTCGAGAGAATTCCACCCCAAATCACAAACTCAAGTTTGCCGCTTTAAGGCTAAAAACCCTCACGTGCAAGTCAATTTTCACGCTCAGTACGTTTGGTCCCTGTGTATTCGATCCAGTACTCCTGGTTACTATGCTACCTCCGACTTAGCCCTACGCTTCGGAAAATCCTACTAAATAACCAAAGTCGGGTGTAATGCAGGGTCTCATATGAAAATTAGGGTTCTTGGTTAGATCTTCATGGTTCTTCAGTTGCCCCTCCTTGGTGGGTTCGAGATTATCTTTGTTCGTCTATTGAATCCGTTCGTCTGCGTCTTTTGATTAAAACCCTAGGGCTTTGTGAGACTTGATGAGAGAGATTTTTTTGGTGAGTGATTCTATTGGGTTTTGGTGAGAGAACTTGTATTTGGGATTGGTGAGGGTTTCTTGTGAGAGCTGTGTTTGTTTGTCACCATTGCAACTCTTCGGAGCATGTTCTCGTCACATAATAGAATCTTCTCTCGTTTGTTTGACCTTGGAGTAGGTTTACATACATATATAAACCGAACCACATAAATCTTGGTGGCTCTCTTATTTGTTCCCTACGTTTTTGCATATGTTTGGTTTGTTTCTTCTCCAATATCATGGCCATCAATAATCTTAGGTTGCAGCTGGGTTCTCTAAGGGCTCGCCGCACAACAAATTGGTATTAAAGCATAGGTTTAACCTAGGCATCAGTTTGGGGGACAATCTAGGGTTTTGTTTTTCAGCTTGGGTTTCATTCGTAGCATCCGTTTTTTTCCGCTGCTTCGGTTTTGGTCAATTGTTGTGGTTGATGATTTTGGGAGAAGTTTGACTCGGTGGAGGAACTTGGCGATGAAGATTCTCGGTTTGAAATTTTTTCGGGTTCATCATCAGTTTGCCCTTCATAAGAATGAATTTTGGAATTTTGGGGATTTACAATGAAGATTTTCTTATGAGTACTGGTCATGCTTGTGAGAAATTGAAGATAGCAAATCCGTTTGGAGTTGGATGGTGCAACCGTCTATGTTCGGTGAATATCAGACTTGGTGGAGAATATCATCAATTTGGGAGGTAAAATTTGGATTTGGTAATTTTGTTTGTATTTTGAGGCTATCTCTTTGGATATTGTTTTTGGAATTTGCACAGGCTTGTAAATTTGATAGGGATAGATCACATGGATATGTTTGGTTATTTGGGCTGCTAATAATTTGGTAATTCATTTGAATCCTTTGAACGCATTGGATTTTTGTGGCATCCTTCAAAGACGATATGTTTCGGTTGATATCGCGTCTTCGGTTTGCCGTTGGGTTATTTATTTGGTTTTTGGCATCTTGAAGTATTCATTTGAAGATGTTTTGGAATTTGACTCGAATTTGTATCTGCCACTTTGCAATTTGGTTGTTCACCTATTTTGGATTTGTTTGTGTTTTGGAGTTTGCTCGATCCTGGAGTAGTCTCAAGTCATGTTCCAGTACTTCAGAATTTTGTTAGAGCTTGTTTGATCAGCAGTCAATCTGGTTTGGTTTTGTGGAGATCTTGATTACAGTATTTTGGCTCGCTCTCTTGCCCGTGATTCGTTTGGTTGGAAGCTTGGTCTATTTCCGCCCTCTTATTTGGATATTTATTTGGCTCTCTTGGTTTGACTCGAGCTTTTGGGTGGAAAGCAATTTGTTTGGTTGGCAGAATTTGTTCGGCTCAATAAGTCTCAAGCATTCGTTCGTTTGGTGAGAGGTTGGTTGTTTCCTATTTTGAAGTTTATTCAGGTTGGCTTGATGTTTCTTGGGTTTTGGATACTTAACTTTGGCTTAATATGTCTCAAGCATTGGTTTCGGTTTATGCGGATTGGTTTCATGTGTATGGGCACTTGTTTGGTTTGCAATTCGTTTGTCATCGGTTCATCTGCTTTGTTTGGCTGTGGAATTTTATTATTGAGCAATCTGTTTGGCCTTTGCAATTCGTTAGCTTCGCTTCAGTTTCGCATGGGTTTCGGACATCTCACAAAGGTGGATATTTGTGGGAATTTTTTCGGTCTATTTTGGTTTGTACTTGGATATCTCGCCGAGGTAGAAATTTTGTTAGATTTCGGCTCGATTTTGGAGTTCGCAGCAGGTAGTAGGCCTAAATGTCTAAACAATTTTTTTTTTTTACTTGAGTTACGGAGTATTCTTTTAATGCAGGTAGTAGGCCCCAAAGGCAAAGGCTTTGATTTTTTTCCTGCCTATTGTTTAGGGCTTTTATAGAGGCTTTGACTAATGCCCAAACACATCAAATTATCAAAAACAGAGTACGATCTGTCGATTCCTTCTGATCTTCGCGGTCTGGTTTGTGATTGCATTGATTGGCATTGTGAAAAAGATTACTCCCTCTGTTTCGTTTTAAATGCTCCTATGTAAAGTCGTGTCATTTTAATTTTAAAAGAAAAAATATTTCTTGATATTTTTTTTCCAAATTTTTTTATACTATTCAAAAGTACTCATTGAGATTTTTTGAACGGAATAAAAAATTAAAAAAGTAATTCCGGAAGTATTTTATTTCTCAAGGTCAAACTTACTCGGTCTCTCGTAGGAAACATTTAAATTAGGACAGAGAGTAGTAAAAACAAAAATTCAAGTATTACTTTTTGGAGTCTTTGTTAAATTCACCGTAAACTTTTTGGATTGGCTATTCTTCTTAGTGAAAAGAGTCTAAAAGTTCTAATACATTATACATGACAATCGAAAGAAAATATCCAAACAAGAAAAAAATACCAAACTGATTCATCCCATTAATTACAACGAAAAGTTTAACAAACAAATTACAAAAAATAAATACAAGTACTGAAACAGACCCTACGAGCTGAACAGGTAGATGGTAGACGTCCCTTTAATAGCATATGATCATGATTTGTCATTTTCCTTTTTTCTATTCCTTTTTCAATGGGTAAATTGTACTACCTCTCGTGAGGTTTTATAAAAACTTGTATCCATTTTGATCACCAAGTATTCACTACAAAAAGTAAGCCTTTCAAAGTTTATCGCTCAATGCTTGAATTCTAGTCTCTCTATATATATTATATAGCCGTTTGATGGAGTTAGATATACAGCTTGAATTCAAGTCTCGATAGCCGCTTGATGAAGATAGGCATACACTTTCGTGCCTGTATCCTACGGTAAGATATTAAATTCGCACCCCATGTAAATGTGATTGGATTTCTTGTAGATGATTATGTGGTGCGGTAAATAAGTGAGAAGTCACTCATTTAGATATCCCTTTTGTGTAACCAAACAAAAAGATAAAAGCAAGTATATATCCCTCCAATTATGACAAATGCATTGTCATTTCTTACTTTAGTAAAATATTGTCAAGATTCCTTATCATATTAGTTTCCATTGCTTGAGTTAACGAAACTGCATGATGTGATTTTTTATTTTTTTATTTTTGAATTGATTGATAGGGTATAAAATCGACCACCGATCATGCCTGCTCAGCTCAGTGAAATTATTTTCTCTGCCTGATTGACCTTCTCGATCTATATTTATTCAACTTCCCAGGATAACTACACTAGAATCAGATTCCAAACAAGATACTTAGGTGTACTAGGACTTTCATTAACCACCTAAATCTCCATAGAGAGAACTATGTACACCTAATTCAAGTCCACCGGAATAGGAAGGCCAAGGCCATTGGAGCCGACTGGTGCAAACTTTATCATCATCGAACGATCTAAGAATCCATTCCTAATAGGACTCTACCTCCTCAATCGCATATAACAATTGTTAGGACACGAGGATAGTTACAACTCTAGCACCCTAATATGCTTGACCTTTACCCTATTCTTTCCACAAATATTTTGACCTTGGCATTGACACTACAAGAAAATTGACATATAGTGATAAAATATTGTGGCATTCTAAGAAATTGCCATTAAAAGTAACTATTTAGTGACAACAAACTGAGAGTTACTACTATTTTGCGACAATTTTAGATATTGTCACTGAACTTAAGTATTCAGTGACAACCACTTATCTTGTCACAAAGTGTAAAGACCCGAATTTTTATTAATTACATTTATAATATTTTGTTTAAATACTTGAGCAAAATTCGCATAGTTGAATTTCTCACGATTGGATAACTATCCTAGCAATAATAATAATAATAACATAACGCTTCCAGTCCGGACGTCCGGATTTTAATAAAATCCGGACCACTGTTTTTTCGTCACTTTCCGGATCAAATCTTGACGATCCGAACCGTTAGATGTGTTTAAAACGTGTTTTTAAGGTCCAACGTGAGGATCCGTGAAAAAACAACACTCGGAAGGGGTTGATCGGAGCAGTTTTTGTTAAAAATACTGTTCGGATCGTCGAGATTTGATCCAGAACAATGACGTCCGAATGGGTCTAGATTTTATTGGTTTGGATGGGAAGCTTGGTGTGTATATATATAGGAAATGGATCCAATAAGGGATCCCTTATATAGCTTATGTGAGGGATTTTTCGTTCGAGATTAAATTTCGATGATCCGAACTGTTAGATGTGTTTAAAACATATTTTTAAGATCCAACGCGAGGATTTGTCCAAAAAAAAAATTACCCGAAAGGGCTTGATCCGAGCATTTTTTTGATAAAAACTAGTTGGAGCATTTTTTGTTTGGTTGTTGATTAAAGATAGTTGGAGCTTGATCTCCAAGGTAGGGGTTCTTTTCTACTCTTTCTAAGTGTTTGTGTAGTCTTTATGCATATCTTTGGTTAATTTCATGTTTTTTTATACTTGGGTTGAGATCCCCTTATATAACTCTAAAAAATTGCCCCAACGAACTACGCTGGTTTGATTCTCGCAAAGAGATACGTAGGTAGCTCTTTTGAGCCCGACCGCTTGCATGATTGGTTTATTGTTTTGTTTGAGTCAAGGTCGGCCTAAGCATTACGGCCTACCTAAGAAGTGTGTTGTCTGTGGCTTTGACATGCACTCATGCTCAAATGTTGTGGCACGAGTTTGCCAAAGAGGGGCATCTCTAGACACCCCACCTTCGTAGTTCGTAACGCTTAGGCCTCGCGCAGAGCCGACGCCCGATGATGATAATGTTACTATTAGTTACGATCGTTTCGCTGGAGCCAACTTGATGCATGAACGTCTCGAGAAAACTTATTCGTCACTTGTTTCAATTCCCCTTATTTTTTGTTTTAATGTGTCCCAAAGTTTTTCAAAATGTGTGTTCGCATTGTGTTGTTTTTGGCCCGTGTCACTATTTTTGTGTTCTATAAATTTTAAAGTTCCCCACAAAGTCCTATTTTTAGCCCAAATAAATTGTATTTTTAGTCCAATTCCCGCAATGGTTTTAGCCCAAAAATTAGCCCAAAACACATCATTTTGAACCCGAATTGACCTGAACCAAACCGCCCCGAACCCAAACCAGGCTCAGGGCCGGACCGGCTCTAGCTCAAGGCCGGGCTGGCTCTAAAAAAAATATTTTTTTCATTTCATAATCTTCTAGATTTGCGTGCCACCGCCTTTGTGTACGGAAAACGTGTATTTTCTTGAATTCCACATAGAAAAACTAAAGTGTTTTGCTCTCAAACCAAGGCTATAAATACCTTCCCTTGCCCAACCTTTCAAATCGTTCAGAACCACTATTCAGGGCCCTTTGGATAGAATTGTGGTTCAATAAGCTTTAGTCCAGGCGAGAGGTTGCTTACACCTTAGGCCAAACAGCTCGAGCTAGTTTAAAGTTTTCTTGAGCTATCTTGCATCGAGGCGGTTCTAGTTCGGCGGTGTAGCCCAGATTTTGCCAGTTTCTGAGGGCGGCTAGCTTGGCTCTGCGAGGTTAGGTATGGTTCCTTTCTTTCTTTTCTTTATTGTTTAGTTTATTATTCAGTTTATCTGCTTAGTTTTATTTAGTTTTATTTGTTTGAGTTTTATTTATATAGTTTTATTGCTTTGCTTGGATTAGTTTGCATACTTAGGATTTATTTTCGTCTTCAGCTCATGCATGTTTTAGGATTTAATTTAGTTTAATGTTATGTTTAGATAAATTATTGTTTGGCATGTAGAATTTCTGTTTTGCCCTTGCATGTTTAGTACAATTTACATATCACCTTTGCATGCATATACTTGCACGTAATTGCCACCTTTGCATGATTTAACCCTTAGTATAGCCGTTACTCTGTTCGAGTGAAGTTCGCACATAACATATCTTGTTGTTATGCTGCCCGCTTCAATACTCGAAAAGCTCGTATTTTAGTCGTTACTCTGTCCGAGTGGTTCATCGTACACAACATATCATGTCGTTATGCTGCCCGTACAAGCACTCGTAAATGTCATGTTTTAATCGTTACCCTATCCGCGTGCATATTTACATGTCTACCCATGTCATTATGTTGCCCGTATCACTCCATGCATATCATGTGTCCCCAGCTGTTACGCTGCCCATTTGTCCCCAGCATGTACATTTACTATTTTAACCCTGCATCTACATATTGCATGATTAATTAGTTGTCCATCCCTCATGGTCCTTCCATGAGTAGCCTGTCTATGCATGTGGTTTCCTAATCGGGTTACTTTCCTAACCCAGCTCGGTTTCCCAATTTGGAAAGTTTCATAATCTTGTCAGGACCCCTGATCGGGTTACTTTCCTAATCTGAACTGGTTTCCCAATTTGGAAAGTCGCATAAGCCGGTTAGGTTTCCAGTTTTTGTTCATTCTTCTGTTTCATGCATGTTTTAGTCTGTTTAGTTGCATGTCTAGTTCAGAATCTTGTTATGCATGTTATCTATTCTCATACAGTTGCATGTTTAGTTCAAAACCCTGTTTCATCTGCATGTGTTCAGCTTATACCTTTGTTATGCATGCATAGCTTTAGGATAATTCCCCCTACAAGTAGGTTCACAAATGGCTATTCGCAACGACAAATTGATCTTTTTGCTTGCTATAAGGTGTCTCATTTGTTTAGTTTTCTTTGGTTGCATTCAACGGAGGTAGTTTTCAAATAGTTGTTTTTCCTTGTTGCAAAAGATAACTTTTCGAAAATGTTTTACTAAAATCTACCTATCCGTTTGCTTGAGTCTCATGCAATTAGGATAGAAACAATATGAACCAATGGTGATGAGTAGAGGCCAATCATTTGATTGGGCGGAGTGGGGGCCTAACACCTTCCCACTCGGTACCTTAGCCCCCAGATCCGTCGGTGGTGACAAGGATCGAGTCTTTCCATAGATAGAGTCATTACCTATAACCAAGTGGCAACTCTGGTTTTCACTAAGTATTCGTGCCTCGAGTACTCGGTAGTGTATATGGTCATCAATCCAGCATAGAGATAGAGTATCGATGCCGCATTGAGTGCATTCCGGCAACGGAATCCAGCTTTCCTTTGCCACACCGCATCGCCCCGTCGGGGAGGTGGTGGAGAGCGGGGGCGCTCACACACTTGACCTTTTAATTAAGTTGTATCTCGATGCCATTCCTTTATTGGTCGATTAGATTACCTTATCTCTCTCATGCTCATCTCATTGCATATCCATTTAACGTTTGTGGAAGAATTCCTACTGGGCTAGTGTAGCTCACCCTATCATTTTTAGGTACACCTCACAGAGCATGATTGATATGCATGGAGTGTTTGGCCTTGGAGGAAAGACATATCACGAAGAGTTATTTGATCATGTTTTATATCACGTTTTTTGAAAAAAAAATGAACTTATTACTTTATTATTTCATCTCTTTTGACTTTGGAAGAATGTAAACTTTAGTACCTTCACTTATTTTTTTATCATGGGATACGGGTATCCGATCTAAACTTGTTATGTGCTATGAACATGGAACGTTGTGAGTTGACTTTTGATGGAATTATGGAGTTGTCTTATTATGTTGAAAATTGAGGGTGTGACACTATCAGTAGACTATTTCTAGATGGCTCTGATTGTTTTTCATCAGATTATTAATAAGTTGAAATATTCTATTAAACAATGTTATGGTTTGAAAAGTTTTTATTTTTTTTTCCAGATTGTAATAAGTTAGAGAATCTCCTTCTTAAAATGTATTTAACGTGGCACGTTAGTCAAAATCTCAACGTCGAAGAGCTCTAAATCACCGTATTATCTAGCGCGTGTTCAATTTCAGGACGTTACATTAAAAACTATGAAATCATTCCACTGTGGAATATGTTGATATTGTTGGAATGATAGAAAGGACTAAGGTTCACTGGGTTTGTGTACATATGTAGAAAATCATGCAGACGTTAATAGATAGATGGAAAGAGAAATAAGTAACAAGTGTACTACCAGGCTACCAAGTTCATTGGGTTGGCCCGGGTTTTTCACGCCAGATATCGAAGAGGACGGAGGCAGATTGTACTACCAGTATGAAGATCCTGCTATTAATCAAGAACCGGTGGAAGACCAGTACCTCAACTTATACCTCTAGAAGGCTCTGTTTACTTTCATACTTATTTCGAGGCGATGTAATCTTTTTGCTAAAATATGCGTTCCTTTTGTAAAATAGAATGGAGTATTAATTCTGAAGTTTAATTCTATTTCCCTTGCGTTAATATGAAAATCTTTTAAATCATTCACATATGCCAAATGTGGCTTTTACCGGCATTTCATAAAAGCCGAAAAAACCACTATTACCTGCATTTTAATAAATGACGGGAAAAAGAACCTTTACTGGCGATTTTTTTTATTATCGCCGGGAGAATTAATACGTAATAAAATCTGAATGTATAATGTAAAAATTAGTTTGGGTAGAATATGACAACATGCGGGCTAGTACTTACGCACCGACTTCACGTTGTAGAAGTTGGTAGCCCGAAATGTAGTGCTAGGTCGGTTGCAGCATAATACCCAAAAGTCCAGGGTCGATTTCCACAGGGAAGGAACTCAAAGCTATTGAGAGGCTTGATTTACTGTAGGGGTTTTAGCATTAGGATGGCCAACCTTTAGGGTTGAGTTGGTGGGATTCTCTCTTTACCTCTAATTAGACTAGAAATAAACTTTGACGGTAAAATTAATGAAGGCGAGATCTAAGGGTTCAAACCAACTATGACTTAGACAATGCAACGCTTCTCAATGATAACTCAAGTGAGAGTCCATATACCTTGCTTTCACTGGGAAGATTTAACAAAGAAACTCATTTTTATTCTAGAAAATGGGTTTAATAATGGGTTAAGTTCTTTGAAACATTTTTACAAACACTTGGAGTGACATAGCTATGTCCAAGCAATATATGTGGCAGGGTACAAAGCCTTGCCTACGCATAATCAAGGAGTTTAACAACCCGTAGTTTTGGTACACAAAACTAAACTTAACCAATGAAAACCAAAAATTTTCACATGAATGGGGTTCGAAAAATGGAAAGAAACTCTCTTAGACATTTATCAAACACTTAGAATGCCATGGTTCCAAGCATTGTGTATGCCAAGTGATTTGCCTACACCCATTCAAAGAAGTTAATAACCCTAAGTTTAGACCAAAAAACTAGAGATGTCAATCCATTCACAAACCCATAAATAAGCACAAATATGAGAAGCCATTAAACAACCTAAGCTATAGAGTGAAAATCACCCCATTACCAAGCCTATGGAACTACTCACACATGGGTAAAGAAAACATTAAAGGAAATAACAAGGAAATGAAATACATGCAGGAAATTAAAATAAAGAGAATACTACAACATTATGAAAACAAATTACCATCAATATAAAAAGAAAAGCCTCTAATCTAGAGAGAAGTGAGAGCAAAATCTTAAGGAACTAAAGGGAGGTAGAAAGAGAAAGTAATAGTCAGAATGGCCTAAAATCTGCAAAATAGTGGTATTTATAAGACCCCCCAAAAGTTACATAAAGTCTGTCAAAAAGTTGCCTAAAGGCCATTGGTACCGGTACCCCAAAAATGAGGTACCTGTACCGAAACTGCCTGTAATTTCTAGGAGCAATTTTTTAGAAGCTGGGTACCACTACCCGAAAAATAGGGTACCTATACCCAGAGCAACTGGATTCTGGGCTACTTCTTTAGTCCTTCTCTTGGCCTTCAGATGACTTGAGTCTTCCTCCAATGTTTTGAAAACATCAAATTAGACTTGGGGAGGATTCATCTCGGCCCTAAGCTTGCTTGGATACCTCTTGGGATTATTGGGATTAGGAAATGCCAATTGCTCCAAATTACCTAAAGTCCAACAAAAACACACTTTGCCCGCAATATCAAATATAAACGAGAATTAAATGTGTTTAAGTGTGACAAAATGAGAGAATTAGGCACTCGCATATGCAATGTTGTGTGCCTATCAGCTCGCTTAGTGGCTGAGCACGGGCGCATGGGGAATAGAGGTTGCGGGTTCGATTCTTGGGGTGTACGAAAATTCTCCTAAATAATGCCTCCCATGCCAGCGCCACATGGCGTTTTGCTAATAAGGTAATAGGCTTTGCAGACATTTGTGAAATGCCGCTAATAGTTTCGAGTATTGCCGGCATTTTTGAAGACTTTTCCCGGCATTTGTAATTAATGCCAGTATTACCCTTTTCTGGCATTTTTGGTGGCTTTTTCGGCATTTTTCGCATGCTGAAAAAGCCGAATATTGGAGTAGTGAAACTTTGTTCAAGAACTGATTTAAATAATGCTTCCAATAATCGGAGTGGAAATTTGTTCACCCTCACCTAATGAGGGTGAACAAGGTGAGGGTGAACAAAACTCTCACTCTGATTAGTTGAAATGGTATGGGGTTCACCACAAATGGTATGGATCCCATCACAAAGTGATGTCATGATTACCAAAAAGTGTATTTATTCCGTGGACTTCATAACATTTCAACCAATCAGAGTGCAATCGGGGCGTTACATTGTCATTTACTAAATTTTTTGTGTATTTTGACTTCTATCCATGGTAAGTCAATTATAGATTCTGAAGACATAAAAAAGCGCAGCAATTATTGTCTCTTTGATCTTCGAAAGTCAAACCTCTATTGTTTGATTATCCTTCGATTTGATAGGAAGTTTTAGATAACACGTTATCCGAGTTCCCTTATCAAATCAAAACGCGTACGCTCTAATGATTTTTTTGGTTCATTAACTAATCTCCCAGTCGTGATTCGCCAGTTCATTTACTTCTTTTCGGAGTAAAAAAATAAGAAAACGAATAGTAAGAAAAATAAGCCAAAGTCGATGGATTAGATTTAACAATGAGACAGGTAATTTTCGAAAGGATTTAGCTTCTGTGTAGTGTTGATTTGGATCGTGCAGAGTTGTCAGTATAATTTCGACTGTCTAAAAGTGTTTTGTAATGATTTAAAATTATTGCAAGACGTTTCAAGGTAATAGAGAACTCTTATATTGAAGAGTTATTGTTTCCCTCCAAAATCTCCACCATTAGTTGATGTGATGGACAATTGGAAGATGGTGATCTGACCTGGAACTTAATGAGAAGGCAAAAATCAGTCTAATAAAGAATATAATTTTTGTTAAAATTTAATCGTTTATGTCTTAGGCTTTGTCACTCTCATGAACCAACAGTTGTACCTAGAATGTCCCTATATATAGAAATTACTACAAGATATCATCTAAGAAGACAACAAAACTAATCTACGAGATTTCATGTGTTTAATTAGCTCTATGTTTGTCCAATTAGCATGTGATTCAAGCGTAAAGCACGGTGGAGCCAGAAAGTCTAGGGTGAGCATGTTGAGCCACACGGTTAGGGTTGGAGCACACACTAATATATAGGGCACCCTGTTCGGGGGCTCATTGAGCTTTCTATTTAACATCCAATCTGGGAGTCTTCATTTTTTAAACATCTCAATTTTATCCTTATAGTTTTATATGTTATATGTTTTCGTCCTTAAGATTTCTTATTTGTTTCAATATGGGTTTTTCTCTAATTACAAAGCTGCCCTTCCAGGTTATATAATTATATATTATGCCTCTAAAGTTAATGTTATATTTACTTTCCTAAGTTGGTTGTTAAAAATTTAAAACAAAAATTATGGGTTGGAGTGGGGTCCTTCTAACTACTAGATGTGTTAAACGCTTATGTTCCTGGGATTTTTTCTGTGCCTATGACTTAATGAAATCTAATTAATATTTCATATAGATACAAGGAGTGCATCTCCTACTATTCTTCTTTTTTTCTTTTTCTTTTGTTGAAATGGGTTGTATTCTTACTTGTATGTACTTTGTTTGGCCTTGGCTAGCTAGCATAGTGAGCCTGCTATTGTAAATATATGTATTTCTTAACTAATTACGTCAACAAGTTTTATTTGAGATAGCTATGATAAATCTACTTTTGCAAATATATAGCGCAATTTAAAGTGATTAAGTAGAATTTAAAGAAATATTTACTGGTTTGGAGCCCACTTCAACCGATTAAATTTTTATTAAAGTGTTTAAAAATCTAACTTGGAAAAATAAACATAACCTTATAAACTTTAGAGGCATATATAATACATAATTTTATAAACTTGAAAGGATAATTTTGCAACTAGAGGAAAAAACTAAATTGAAGCAAACCACAAAATTTGAGGAGAAAATTGAAATAATTGAAAAAAAGAACCAAATTGAAACCGACATAAAACTATAAGAATAAAATTGAGCTATTTAAAAATAGAACGAACAAATCGAAATCAACCGATAACTATAGTGACTATTAGGTTTATTGGCGATTTCCGGGTTTTATCGAACCATTTGTGTTTGTAATCTTTGTTGGGTTTGGGTGGTAGATTTCTAAGTGTTTGAGTCTAGGCGCTCCACTCTTGTGCTTTCAAGCTTCGTTGTCAAGACTCAAGATTGAATCCTCACCAAACTTTTCGAAGCCTATCCGGAAAGGTATAACAATGCATATCATTTAAGCATTTAGATCATCCAAATGTGGTGTTTTATTGTGCATTGTGTTGGATTAGTTAATGCCTTGATTTAGTTTAAAAATCCATGTTTTTAAATTAGGCATTCTTCTTTCAGCATGTTGCGTCTGCTGCGTTTACATGCGTCTGCAGACGCTTGTTTTTGAACAGCCTATAATGTGTCACGTGTTCTAATCTAGTCGTTGTGTCTGTCTGCGTTTACACACGTCTGTAAACTCTTTTAGTGGACACATGTCTTGTTTTGAATGGTTGTCTTGTTGAGCACGAGATTGCACACTATATAAGCCATTTTCAGCCATTTTTTCATCAAGACTTGAGAGAAAAATCAGCATTTTAGAGAGAGAAAGTGTTCCCCCTCTTTCACTCTTTTTCCTTGTGTGCTAGGTTTTTCTTTGAGATGATTTGGGACTCCATTAATCATCTTTACTATTTCTAGTGCTTTCCTTTCAATGGATCGGCTCTAGATTGAGTTAGTTCCCCAAAAACTTTCGCAAAAATCAAATCTTTATCATTCATCATGTTTGGGTGCCTTCAAGTTTACTTGGCCGGATGATCCGGAGCCGTGGTGATACGGAGATCGAGATGGTGATTCCCGTGGGTTCATGAATTCAAGAAGGAGCACGGGGTGCTAGTTCAAGAGTTGGAGCTAGGAATAACAAGTGGCTTGTGGATAAATTCCTTGTCTTTGAACTTCTTGTACCTTTTGAATTATGAAATATAAGTAGAGTAAGCCCATGGTTTTATGGTTAGGGTATTAGACCCTAAGTAGTTTCCACGTATATTGCGTGTCTTGTCTCTTTATTTTGATTTCTCCATATTGCACTTGTTGGTTTGTTTGAATTGTCATGGAATTTGGGTGATTGACTCTTACAAGAAATCATTAATTTTTTAGTTGATAGTCCTATTCCCCCCCCCCCCCCCCCCCCGAAGGTGGGTCAAATTCTTGACCACCTTATTTTGATGGTAATAACTACTCTCTTTGAAAATAAAAAATGAAAAACCATTTAATTGCCCTTGGCCTTAGGGTTTGGAGGTCCGTGCTTTATGGGTTTCAAGAACCCACGATTGAGGATCCTACCACTAAAGAGGTTAGGAGGAAAAATGAATCAGAGTAGAGTGCGTCGGATATGGAGAGTTGTGAGATGAACTCACGTGTGTTGAATGCCATTTACAATGCATTGTCTAAATCCGAAGTCAATCGTATCTCCTCTTGTGTCACGGCGAAAGAGGCTTGGGAGCTTCTTCGTACCTCCCATGAGGGTATTGAAACGGTGAGGGTCTCTAAACTTCAAATGTGAAAAACTAAATTTGAGGAACTTAAGATGCTTGAAGAGGAAACCTTTGATAGTTTCGTAACTAGGCTCACCAAAATTATTAACACATTTCATAGTCTAGGTGAACCTCTTTCTAATCTCAAAGTGTGTCGTAAGATCCTTAGGTTTCTTCCCTCTAGGTTCTTGACCAAAGTGAATGCTATAGAAGAACGAACGGATGTTGATGACATATCCTTTGCTGAGTTAGTTGGTAAACTCCAAATCTTTGAACTTAATCACTTGTCGAACTTCAAACCTTCGAAGTCCGTTTCCAAGGTGGGTAAGAATCTTGCATTTAAAATCGATAAAGAGGAAGTCTCCGAGGTTAGTGACACGGATGAGAGTTTTGATGATGAGTTGGGTATACTTGTTAAAAAATACAAGAGGTTTGTGACACTTCGAAAACCAAAAGATCTAGGCAAGAGTCATAAACCTTCAAATGGCTTTAAGAAGAACACGTTTGATACTAGTGGCAAGAAACCGTCATTCGGTAAGTTCAAAAAATCTCAAGGTACACAATGTCATGGGTTAGGTCATATTCAATCCGAGTGCGCTAATACTCTTAAAAAGAAGATAAAGGGCTTTAAGGTTACATGGGAAGATGATAGTGACGATGAGTGGGGCATATGAGTTAGGCGAGGGTGTTCCCAATGTCAATGTCTTGGTCGCTACGGTTGGTTCTCCCACTTCTTCTAAATCATTGTCCGAGTCCTCCTCTAGTGATGAGAGCGTTGAGAGTAAGAGGTCTAGTTCCAAAGTGGAAATTTCTAAAGTTGATGAGAATGATGGTGAGGAATGTGAGAACGAGTCTATCAATGTGATCTATGATCAACTTTACAAAGACTTTAGGAAACTTGGGAAAAGGAAGAAGGAATTGGAGTCTAATCTTTAAAATGTGGAGAGAGAGAAAACTCCACTTAAAGAGGATCTTGTTGTCACCTCTCGTGAGTTAGAAGAGCTTAAAGTCTACAATGCCAAATTGGTTGAAAAGTTTGAACTCATTGAGAAGGAGAGAATTGAGGGTTTAAAAGAAATCGAAAATGGCAATCTAGGATTGTTGAACTTGAGAAAGTTCTTTTTGAGGCTAGTGAAGTCACAAAAAGGAATGATTGTGGTGCATCAAGGATAGCGGAGATGACTAGGTCTTTTAGAGATAAGAGTGGCCTAGGTTTTTTGAATTCTCCATCGCTTCAATCCAAGCCTAGTGATGAGCCTACTAGGAAGATTTCTCTTGTGAGTGCGGGCAATAGCTCGAGTCCTTCTCCCTCCAAAAATTCCATTCCTTTAAGGGATGGACCTTCCAAGAAGAAATTGGTTCCCTTTGATATTTGTGGTCGTGATTCCGATGAAGAATGTGATCCCCCGATCGACAATAGAAAGTGTAAGCCAATGGGAGTTGAGAGTTCTAAGAAAAAAGTTGTTACTTGTCACCATTGTGGGGTTGAGGGACATATTCGTCCCTTTTGCTATCGGTTGAAAAGAGAAAATGTCAAGAGGGGCCAAACTCAAAGATCCATGAACCATTTTGTTCCACGTAGCGCGGTTCTTGGTCAATCCAAAGTGGAAAGACCTCGTGGTGTTACTTCTTCACCATCCAAGTCTCGAAATGATGATTTTCTTGCCAAGTTGTATCATCTTGCTTCTCAATCATCTTCTCAATCATCTCATATTGTTCAAGAAATCAACAAATTGACATTGCATGCTAAGAACTTAAATATTGCATCTTGTGTTCATAGCAAATCCAATCATGCATGGAAGAAAGTTGATCATGCTTCATGTGTCTCACAACCTCTAGATACTCGTAGGGTGTTTGGGGGTTCTTCTTCTCATGTTTGAGTTTGGTGGGGTTTGCATGTCACTCTTGTGTGCCTCATGTCATATCGAGTCTAGAGTGTTCATGTGCTTTCTTCTTTTGCATTGTTTTTCATTTTGTCATTGAGTGTGTTTGCTTGTCCGTGTGCTTGCGTGGTAGCTTGTTTTGTGCTCCTCTTATAATGCATAAGGATAAAGTTTGGAACGTCGTGAGTATTGAGCATTGGCCTTGAAGGCACTTCTTTGTATCTTTTAGTCTTGCATTCTTGATTCATATCATGCAGTGTTTCTAGGGCTCAATTGATTCTCATGCTTTCGTCTATTCGTACACACTCTCTTGGAGCTTGGCATTTTTGGGGTATAAGGGTTCCGAGTCTTCTTCTTGGTTGAATTCTACTTGATTGGATCTTTGATTGACCAAATGTTTGAGGCTTACCTTTAGATGCTTTCCACCATTGACTCTTTTCAAGCCAACCGCCTAAGGATTAGTGTGAAAGCTTCCTTTGTGCATACAAGAGTGAGATCTTCAAAAGAAAATTCAATTTAAAAAAAAATTCAAAATAGAGAAAAAATTTCTCTTCTAGTAGTATTGGGGTTTCTTGCTCTACTGCACCTCCATTTTCTTGATCTCGCATGATAAGGCGAATGGCTACCTAATCATTGCATCATCTGGGGTTTGAGTGTTTTGCTTGAGTTCACATGCGTTAAGTCTTTAGGTCCAAACGACTTATGGTTTGACTTCATTTATCGATTTTGTTGTGCTCCTCTTATAATGCATAAGGATAAAGTTTGAAACGTCATGAGTATTGAGCATTGGCCTTGAAGACACTTCTTTGTATCTTTTAGTCTTGCATTCTTGATTCATATCATGAAGTGTTTCTAAAGCTAAAAAGCCAAAAAGTTGAAAATGAAAAGCTAAAAATGAGGCTCCCAAACACCCCCTAACTTTTTTTGAAGATTAATCATTCGTATCGACGAGAGGAATCAGAAAAGTAAAAAAATATGGGTCGAAGTTGGACAAAAGTTTTTCCAAAGATGAAAGAATACCAAATAACTATTTTTATTTTTTTGCTATAAAGTGTTGGCTTTGGCCCAATGGCTGTTTTAGTTTCTCTAACCTTGATTGGAGTCGTCTCTTTTCTGGCAGATCCAGGAATTTACTTCAGGGGGGGTCACTATTTCAGGACTACTCTTATATGTTTGAAGGCTTTAGATGAATTCGCTTCAATTATTCTTAGTATTTTTATGTAACATAAAGAAACTAAGTATTTACAGTACGTATTTTTATGTGAAATTTGTAACATAATAATTTTTTTGTGTAGTAGATAACAAAATTATAATTGTCTTTGTGGTACCAATGCAACATAAGTTAATTTTAAGGTGGGTTGACTCAAAACACTCAAAAGGAGAGATTTTTCTAACCATTTAAAAAACAAAAAAGAAAAATGTAGGAGGTGGAAGTTAACCTAAAGCCACAACATGGTAGGCCACTACCTTACCACCGGTGACACTAACCAATTCTCACTAGTTTTCCGACTATTTAATAGATATTACGTATTTTTGTTTAACCATTTAACAAAAAAAAAAAAAAACACGCAAGCGTAAGCGTCGAGAGTCGAACATAAGTATCTCATGCGGAAGGCCAACGCCTTACCACTCGAACAATGAACAACATTACCCGTATCCCGCACTAATTCATATATATTACTTCATTTTCAAGGGTCACGTGACTCCCCTGCGCCTACATTGGATCCACCCCTGCTTTTCTCCCTCCAACTTGATGTATCTATTGTCAAGTTTTCTTCAATAAATTTTATAGTTGTTTCAAAAAAATACAAAAAAGTATCGTCTTATATGAATTTTTTTAAATTCAACCCATATTTTTATTTTTTTCTGATTCCTCTTGTTGATACGAATGATTAATCTCCAAAAAAAGTCATTAGACAAATTTCATAAAAATTTTGTCTAATGACTTTTTCCGTTATTTTAAGCATTTTTCCGGTATTTTAAGCATTTTTCCTGTATTTTAAGTATTTTCCATTTGCCACACAAGCATTTTCCGTCATTAATTTGACGAAATGGCAAATTTTGAAATTCGTCTGAAACAATAATTAAGAACGAAATTGGCACAAAATATTTTGTAATGACGAAATTGAAACTTGGTGTATTTTGTAGGAACTAAAATAGTACTCCCTCCGTCCGGATTTGTTGGTCCGTTTTGGGAATTACAACTTTTTTTCCATTACATTTTTACTTTTTGTGTATCTTTTCCATACTTTATTCTTTAACTTTTGGAAATGGACAAATATTTTCAGACTTGAAAAAGTATGTTTGTAGACCAACAAATCCGGATGAATGGAGTAATAGATAAGCCTTAGAGGGTGTTTGGGAACCTACTTTTCAGCTTTTCAATTTTAACTTTTTGCCTTTTTGATTATTTGGATTATGGCCAGAATGACTTTTGAATCTGGGATGAGTGTTTGGGAGAAATGTGCAGAATGCATTTTGAGAGAGAGATGAGAGAAATCCATAAGTAGAAATTGAAAAGGAGGTGTGAACCTCTTTTTGATTTCTTCTCTCTATCCCCAAAAATGGAGAAACAGTTTTTGGAAAAACTCTTTCTCCCCTTGGTTGCCAAACATCCATAAATCAAAAAAGAGAAACCAAAAAATAAAAAAAGAGGCTCTCAAACGAAGCCTTAATGTAATACACGATTTTTTCAAATTGTTACAGTTGTGACAGCCCCTAGTGAGTTCCCTCTCTTGGCTCCATCCTTGTTTGAGGACAATTCTAAATCCGCACGCATGCTTGAGTCCCAGAAGATTTCGTGCTCCAGAGTCTCGATTAGTAACCTACATCGAACGAGGCTCAAACACCACACGATCAGGGGACCCATTAAAGAGAAATTTCTTAATTTAGTTGATCAATGACCAATCGATTTCATTACTTATTGCTCGAAGCCTCGAATGAAAAGTGACTAATGGGTCCCAGGATCTGCCATTTTTGTTTAATCAGTTATTAGTCGACATATCCTTATCAATTATGACTTTCACCGAAGGAAAATAATTAACTTGAGTGCGCGAGAATCAGGGCGGAGTTACTGAGGTATAATCCAGCCTACGGTCAATTCATCTTTCTGGCTTAGCTGGTTTTTTTGGATGATCAGCCACACTGGGACTGAGACACGATCGGGACTCCCATGGGGTGTTGCAAGAGGCACCTAATATATATTTTGATTCCACAACAAAATTTAAATTTGGCGCAACTACTAAACAATGCAAACGATAGAAAAATCCCAAGCCTGTGATCAAGCCCGACCCTGAGGTTTTCGGATCCCTAACCAAAATTTGATAAAGGAGCCTCTAATTAGTTTGTATATATATTAGTTGTTCCATATAAAACATAAGATTGTTATTTGGTTCAGTGGTTATTTGCTTGGAACGTTAGACTTTTACCCTGATGTCGCGAGTTTGAGCCCCAGAGCAGCCCGCCTAAAGCTTATTTTTTACAAAAGTTGGGAAAAAAACGCATGAAAACTCATAGGAGGCGAGAGTCAAACCCGCGTCGCCGTGGATGAAAGGCATGCAGCGAACCAACTGAGTTGACTAGCGTATCTTTAAGAACTTTGACATACATAATATTTATTGTGATCTAATATTTGGGGGCCCTTTTATTGAACCGAAAATTGGGAGCCGTAGGCGGCCGCCTTGTCGGCCTATGCCCAGGACCGGCCAAAGCTTATTTTTTACAAAAGTTGGGAAAAAAACGCATGAAAACTCATAGGAGGCGGGAGTCAAACCCGCGTCGCCGTGGATGAAAGGCATGCACCGAACCAACTAAGCTGACTAGCGTATCTTTAAGAACTTTGACATACATAATATTTATTGTGATCTAATATTTGTGGGCCCTTTTATTGAACCGAAAATTGGGAGCCGTAGACGGCCGCCTTGTCGGCCTATGCCCAGGACCGGCCCTGCCTGTGATACCACGAAAAAACAACGCAATCGCTTGCGAAAGCAAATTTTGGCAACGAATTAAAAGAGGTAATACCTACATAACAAAACAATGAGCTAATCATATTTTTATTTATATATGCATTTGAATATGATGTTGCAAGTGAAAAAAGACCTAGTGCTCCTATCTAGATCACACTACTAAGAGCAAGTGCACCAATGGATAGCCAATAATGCTTATCAACAGTGTCAAAATGCATTTTACCTTGCCAATTTTTCTTCTCAAACTCCACCAACACCTTCTAAATTTACCTATCACCTATTAAAATACTAATTCTTTTAATAGTACTTTAATACAAAACACATTGATTTGTTACACCCAACACGATTCCGGTGAACCCCTTGTTTCGATACAGAACCCTGGATGACCAACTCAATTTTCAACTCCGGCCACGGTTCAAACACAAATTCCCGCCGCAATTCCAACTCCTCTTGTCAATTTTTTATCGATTGGCAAAACACATAATGAAATCAACAAGAGAGAGGGAAAACTGGGTTTGCATGGAGCTTTTGGCCATGGCTGATCCAGTACCAGAGAAGAGAACGAAGAGGAGAGAGGTACAAAAAAGATAAAATATTCAATCCCTTGTGAACAGTTGCTAGGGAGATTTAGCAAGCCTTTCTGACAAAATATATTTTGCCTTTTGGTTTGGCAAGTCTGGTACAAGCCCTTTTTTGTGAAAATGCTTTTTGTTGTTGCTAAAAGTGAAATATGCATAGTCTGGTGCACTTGCTCTAACATATGTAAATTAAAGAGGAATTGGACCGGGTCGGTTCAGAAAAATGGACCAATGCACGCCTAATCTTAAACCGTATGAAAGTGCCAAAAACCTTAGAGTACCATATAAAAGTGCATAAACCACAAAAATCCAATAATAGGAAAGTGCACCCTAAACCTAAACCCTAGGGTACCTTAAAAAAGTGTCTAAACCAAAATCCTAGGGTATCCTATAAAAGTGCCTAAAACCCTAGGGTACCCTATAAAAGTGTCTAATCCACTAACACCCTATAATAGGAAAATGCACCCTAAATCTAAACCTTATGGTACCCTATGAAAGTGTCTAAACCTATACCTTAAGGTATCCTATGAAAGTGCCTAAAACCCTAAGGTACCATATGAAAGTGTTTAAACCACTAAATCTTATAATAGGAAAGTGCATCATAAATCTAAACTCCAAAATAGAGTGACTTACCTTAATAGTAATTAAAAAGAGTGACTTACCTTAATGGTAATTAGATGCCTCTTTTCTAAACTTAGAGGTAAAAATATGTAAATTATAAGTACAAAAAATACGTATCTCTGCTCGAATATTCCTGCTTTACACATTAATTAAAGTCTTGGTTCTGTAGTTTTTGAGAAATGTTAATTACCGAAATCAAAAGTGTATATAGTACAGATACGAAAGACCATACTAACTGTAAGTGTGAGTCGTGTGACCCGATGTTTATAAATTATACAAGACCCACGCTGATTCTGATTATCGAGTAAATTGTTTGGTACACTTTCACGGTACTAACAATAAGTGTGAGTCGTGTGACCCAATGTTTATAAATTATACAAGATCCACACTGATTGTGATTATCAAGTAAATTGTTTGGTACACTTTCACGGTACCTATACCATTACTGGTATTTCTTGGGGGAGGGTGCTGGGCCTCCTCCACCCATCTCCCCGGCCCCCTCCTCTCCGCCCCCAACACTGTATCTAATCTTCCTCTTGGCGCTGTTGAAGTCAGATTTGACACCTCCGGCGACATGGTTCAGCTTCGACAACTTTGGAGTGGGTCTTTGATGGCTTAGCAAAGATTCTGCGACTTCGGCGGAGATCGAATGAGAGGAGTTTTTATTTATTTACTTTTGTTTTTGTTGTTGTTTCTTCTTGATTTCATTTGCATCTACTTCATGGTTTTGAGTTGGGTTTCCTTATAGATTCCTCTACTATCACATTTTTGCGTGGCCCTATGCCCAACCTTGTTCTTGGTATGGATTCCAAATTTGTGTCATTAAGTCTATTTATGCATGTGCCTGTGTCTGGATTTTGAAAGTTTTGATTCAATTTTGAGTATATTATAATAAAATCTTATAAGGATTGCTGACTTTTGAAATGACATTGCATTTTGTTCCCGAAAAAAATTTAATAAGATATGCATTGAACAATTAATAAGATATGTATCGAACAATTTAAAACACATGTGCAAAGATTTTGGTACACATATTTCGTCTGATGCATGCGGATCCACAAAATAATAAGTTAAATGCTCACTGTCTAACTTTGACCTTAAAAAATAGATGACTTTCAGTTTTAATTTTTTTTTTCACTGTTTTAAAAGATCTTAGTTAATACTTTCGACTGGTGTAAAAGAGTTTGCAAAAGAATTTCCAAATTTATTTTAAAAGTTAAAAATCACACGAGTTTTAGTGAGGGGCATTTAAAATGGAACCGAGAGAATATGTGCACTAATCAAATAGGAGTAACAATGTCTAGACGTGCACTTTGAGTGAACCTTCCATATATAGGATCGTCTAAAAGTCTTGTGAGCCTTGAACTGATATTTTGGCTTCGTCTGGTTTCGCTTCGACAAAGTATCAAAGTGACATATTTGAGGCCGTACTACAGTTGGGCATATTGATGTTTGTGCCTATATGAGTGGGCCCAAGGATTTCTATGGGCCGTTTAAAAGCCTGGAAACCGCGGCGCCGAGGCGAAAAAACCAGTACATAACTAAACGAAATCTGAAACCGTGGATCCTTTTGTCTCCATCTTTTGGGCCGCTTTCGAAAGTCTGGGTTTTATATTACTCATTCGATGCACGGGACAACAACAAAATACCACATTAGTGTTTTTCAGTCCCGTGTATCAAACGAGCACAATACTTGTTGATAAAAAGAAGAAGATAGTTTTTCTTTTCCGGGCCTTTGTTTGATGTACGCTAGCATTGTTCTCGTTCTATGCACATGAAGACATATAATCTGATGTTATGAATTGAAAATTTTAAATTGTGTTGACAGTAAATTCAAATTGGTTTACAATTGTGAAAATGTAATTAAACAAAGCAAATAAACAAATTCTAAGAGGCTTTTTGGCATTTTTTTTTGCTTATTACGCTTTTCGAGGCAGGTGATTCTCTTACAATACATCACCTAAAAAAGTCCCAAAAGCCTCTTAGGGAAACGGGGCCTAAAAGTAGGAGTATATGATTTTTATTTATCTTTTTTTTTTATCTGGAGTAATAAAATCCTAACTCCCAACTTCCCCAAAATCTCTCTCTCTCTCTCTGCCCCCACTTTTTTTTTTTGGGGGAAAAAGAAATCAAAATTTCATGAAATTAGGATTTGAGATTTGGAGACTTGAGAGGCACAAACATATTTGCATAGAATATGTATTGATATTAATAATGGTTGATAGCGTTGCAAGAGTCTGTAATGTTTGGTATGAAGAAAAGAATACAGTAAAAGAAATAAATTAACTGAAGGCATGATTGATCGGTTTAGGAATTTTGACAATTAAAAATTAGACGTGATTAAAGGAAGTAAATAATTCTAACAAGTTGTATAGCTAGTTTTATTATTAAAAAATTACAGTAACTGTTATTTTACAAAAGATAGTGAAAATGAGTGAAATGAGGTAAAATTGAGGCCACGTAGGAGAGAGAAATGATGTAGAGGCTTATTTTTATTTTAGGAAACAACTTTTCCTACTCCTATATAGTCTAAAATCATACCATCATATTTTATAATCTATAATGTTTTAGCTGATTTTAAGAACTTTGTATTTTAGATTTAATTGAGATCTTTCAAACAAGATTCATATTGCAAGTGAATTTATTACCGATTGAAGATATAATCGATTTTCTATCTGGCTAGAATGGAACGAGGGACTATATTTTGGGGACGGAAGGAGTACTATACACGCAAATATAGAGAGAGAAAAACACAAATCTATACAGAGCGAGAGAGTTTTCTTGTGAGAGAAGAAAGCAAACCAGCAACCATGGCGTCAACCATGTCCAGTGTTTAATTTGGTCGAAGCCCGGCGTGTTGGCCCTAGCCTCCGAAGAAAACGAAACCGAACTCCTCCACCAGCAAACCGAATAGAACACCTACGCAGCCGCCAAGACCACCAGCAACAACGGCGACACGTCGAATTTCCGTCACTGGCGGCAGTGGCCTCCACCAAGACCAAAAGCAAGAAGCCCCAACCCATATTCTTGTCCGAGCTTGGCAAACCAGCGGTTTATAAGCCCGCCCAAATGCTAGCGACCTGTTCAGACTCGGCGGCTAGCTAAGATCGTACGACTTGAATAAAGACAACGAATCTTCTAGTTCTAAGTTTTGCAACACTACACACGAGTTCGAGTCGATTTTCAGTGTTAGGGTTTCGATTAGAAGACTTTTGGAGAACTGGATTGGCTGGGTTTGGTTGTAGAGAGAGAGAGAGAGAAGGAGGAGGAGGAGGAGGAGGGCATTTTAGTAGAAAAAATCATTTCAAGTCCAAAAAATCTATTTTCCTGTCCAAAATGTTAATATGGGTTAATAGATTTGGACAGAGGGGGGTTATGTTGCTTGATTTTGATAGTCGAGGGGTCATATTGACACGTTTTTTAATTGAGGGGGTCATATTGCCAAAATGTGATAGTTAAAGGGTGTCCTTGAAATTAAGCAATTATGATGTGAACATATAGTTTTGAGGCAAGCTTCAAACAATGATAAAATATTACGTCATCGACTCGTGGAAGCTAGTGAAACGACCTAGTTACGTATAAATGACCACTTGGATATTAAATAAGTAGTACTATTACATGCATGTAAGAGCATCTCCAACCATATTCTTCAATTTGAAGGACCAAACTAATATTTTTTATTCAAAAGGTGACTTTGAAGAATGTCACTATTTATTTTAACTCCAACCCAATTCTTCATTTTCCCCTCTATTTCCGTCCAAAAGTTTTCCTCCAGCTTCCCCTCTCAATATTCCCACCAAAATCCCCTCCTAATATTTCCACCAAGATCCCCTCCCAAAACCCACGAACCAAAAATTCAAATTTTGGACTTTGGAAAAATTCAAATTTTATGCTACAATTTTTTTATTTTGAAATCTATTAGATATTGGTCTCATTTTAAAGGTATTTTTAAAATCTTTTATTGGTACCATTTTTATAAAAAATTTGTTCAAGATTTAAAAGATAAGCACATATAGATAAAATGAATAGTGCAAAACTCTTTTGAAGGATGTTTTTCATTTTTGAAGTGGAATTTATTCTCCAAAATGAAGCTTAGTTGGAACCTCTTCATTATTTAAAATTAAGAAATGAATGTATGATCGGAGACGCTTTAAATGATACTATAAAATAGGTGTAGACGCCCCAATTTGAAACTCTCGAGACATCTTTAAAGTCCCCAATGATGAAAAAGATCAAGATGTTCCTCGAAAAACTTTGGAACAGTGCTCTTTGTACTCACAACCCAAGGAAAATCTGTTCAACACAAGCCCTACCCTACACCATCTTCTAGTGCATTAAAAATGCTCTTTTTTTATACATAATATGTCTCGATCTGTTTTGAAATGAGGGAGATATGAGGATTTTACCAAAACGACTCTTTTTTCGCCCACCTGAGGGTAAAATGTCATAACTTTTGATGTACAAATTATTTTGTGTCCAAACTACTTGGGTTAGAAAGTAGAGTCAACAAGCTTTCCAACGGTACCAACCACTCGCAAAACGAAGTTTGGTAGCACCCGGGGCGGCCTCGCAAAGTTTGGCTGACTCAAGGTAGCCGTACGGTGCCCCTTCGTAGCTGTACGGTGGCTAGAATCCTTATCCACTGCAGAAAATTCTAGAAAATCCCAGAAAATCGGCGCG
Organism: Gaultheria prostrata; assembly: GCA_036023075.1. Taxonomy (NCBI): domain Eukaryota; kingdom Viridiplantae; phylum Streptophyta; class Magnoliopsida; order Ericales; family Ericaceae; genus Gaultheria; species Gaultheria prostrata. Next base: position 52,247 of record JAXBDA010001299.1, read on the forward strand.
CAAAGAATATATTCGATTTCGCTCATCATATCATATCTTTTGCGTGATTCGGTCGGTTTCCCACGTCTATATAAATCCTCCTCCTCCTCCCCCATTGCAACCCAGCAAGCTATTATCAGAAACCATCCAAAAACCACCACGGCAAAATCTCGTCCAACCCCTGTGAAAATTCCCAGCGAAACCTCAAACGAAAAATCTCCAGAAACTCTCCCTTGTCACTCTCTTTCCCACTCTTACAAATCATTCCCTCCTCTAGTAACCTCTCCCGAAGTCCGAAATTCTTGAAATCTGTTCAAAGTTTCGAAGGTATAATCACGTTTCTCAGTCGGGTTTTTAATCTTGGCTTTTTGAGGGCATCCTCTCGGGTCAAGAATGGTTGCAGTAACCATTTCTAGGCTTGGTTATGTTTTCAATAAAAATCAATTTCCCGAACCCGTATCGGGCGATTTTCTTGATAATTGCGCGGTACGATCCACGAGGGGAAGTACATTTTGCTACGATAATCCTTTTAAAACAAAACTAGTCTGTTGGGGTTACATTTACAAAGGAAAACTCGATTTTCAAACAAAGTCAGGCTTTCTGTTCATAAAATGAAGTTTTCAAAAAAACCAGTGACACCCTAGCCGTACGGCTAGGTTGCACCAACTGTACGGCTACCCCTTTGGGGCGTACGACTACCTTTTGTGGACAAAAAATCTCCTCTGTTTTTCTCTGTCCAGCTCCTGTTTTCGTAACTTCTGAAAGTTTTATAATTACAGTTTTACCCCTAGCTTCCTTTTATTTGCAATCAAGTCCCTTAACTCCTTTTTATTACTGTCATGTTTATTTATTCAGTTATTATTGTTATCTTGTCCATTTGTACGTTTATTTATTATGTGAATAAAGTTTTACAATAAAGTGTTTTCCAAAATCCCATAAAATGTTTAGTAGAGACCGAGTAATTCTCTGGCGAGCGGGGTGTTTTTTGAACAAAACCTTCCCCACTCGTAACCTGGCTCTTGAATCCAAAATCTCTATTTTTCGCAGACCAAACCCTTTTTCAGCGGCATGAGTCATTATTTTTAAAACGGTTTCTCGGGTACCAAACATTTTCCAAAATAAATCCCAGGTGGCTACTCATTTTCATTTTTCTTTAAATCAATCAATGTTTTTCCAATAAACCAAAAAGTGGCACTGTCTACAAAATGGCGACTTCGCTGGGGAATTTTAAATTAATTTTTATTTTGGTATTTTTCACTTGTGAAACAATCCCGAAAGCTTGTCAAAACGAAAATGCTTCACGCTATCGAAGGAAGGTATGGTGGACTAATAGGGTCTCGCCCGCCTATCCTCCCTGGAGCTTTTTGGGTTGTTTGCTTGTGAAAATTATCAAAATACGGATTAATTTAAGTGAGCCAAACTTGAAAAATATTTGTGGGATTTTGAAAATAATTTTATTGCCGAACTTTTGCATTGCACGTGCATCGATGTTGAATAAGTCTCGCTGCTGCGTCTTGGTTACCCTACCCAGCTCGCTGGTGTTAAGACATCCCAAGATGCTCAGCAACCCTGGACGATAATGAGTCAGCCTACCGCTTTGACCTTTGCCATGCAGTACACTTGGCACTGGAAAGCAAATCTTAGCTCTAGTCTGGGGAACCCCTCTAAACAAAAACCGGCCTTTGCATATAGAAAACCGTAGAACCTTTCAATCTACGACAGGGTCCACAGGTTAGGGTTGTGTGCTTATATCCTGTTACGTGTTTACTATTTTTTCCTGTATATACTATCATTTTGCATGCATACACATTAGCATAAATGTTTTGGTCAGTCGCACCTTAAATTGTCACATTTCCCGCAGTCTTAAGAGGTTGCCCTGCTCGATGACGAGTCGTGCATTCCAATGCACGTTGTTCAAATCACATAGTCCTGAGGGAAATGAGACTAAAGATAATTAAGATGGCCTAAAATCTTAAACAAACTCTCATCAGTGACATTAACTGAGCTTAAGAGTAATCAACCTCATTTATGAGGATGTTTATTCTAGCATCCGGATGAGAGATTATTAAACTTAGTCCATTTTAATATTTTTCCAAAATCTTGTCTTCCAATTCAAAGGATACATTGTCAAAAGAAATACTGAGGATAGGGGCAGCCTTTTTGAGACCGTTTTATTTTAATCAAACACCTCTAGTGTCAGCCGTGCTCGAACGGTTTCCTTGTGATTTGGTCTAGCCTTAATCACATTTTTCCGTCACCTTTTCTAACGGAAGTTAACGGCAGGGGAGGTATGTGACATTTATTTTCAAAAGTAGGGGAGGTTAGTGAATTCAGAAACCTTAGGGGAGGTCCCTGTAATTGTCAGAAACCTCGGGGGAGGTAAGTGAAATTTACCCAATCTTAAAATGTTTATAACTTTTATATTATATATACACTTTTTTTTATGAAATTTATATATTTAAAATCTACTCGAAGAGATCTACCAAATGAGATCCATATTGAATGTGAAATTATGTAAAAATAAAATCTTATTTTTTCAATGTGAATTTTAATTATAATGTTACATAATTTAAATTTTTCAATGTATAAGTCAAAATTTTACGCAAAAATTGTACGAAACATCATAAAATCTTCTTGTTTAACAATTTAGTTTTTTCCAAATACATTCTTAATTAAATGAACATGGTAAATTTCCAAGTCCATTTTTCTACTTATTGGTGACTTTATGCCAAAAAAATTTCAAATTTTCAATGCAAATTTTAATTATACTGTCACATTCAAAAATTTGAATTTAGATTTTACATGAATTTTATGAAAAATGAATATGAACAGAAAAAGTTGTAAAAATTCTGAGGTTTAAAATTTTGAGTTAGACATTGAAAAATTTAAATTATGTAACATTATAATTCACATTGAAAAATTAAGATGTTATTTTACATAACTTCACATTGAATATCAATCTTATTTTGTAGATTTTTTCGAGTAGATTTTAAATATATAAATTTAATTAAAATTATTATATAAAATAAAAGTCAATAATAAACATTTTACCCTTTAAAGAGAGAGAGAGAGCGAGAGAGAGAGAGTGAGACGCACGCTAGGGGTAACAAAGTAATTTCAGAGAGAGAGAGAGAGAGGGAGAGAGTGGTTAGGTAAAATATGTAAAAAAAAATAGAGAGAAAAAGAAGTCTAGTTAAAGCTTTAGATTTAGAGAAAGAAAAAGAAACCTAAAAAAGTAAAAATAAAACCACCAATGCAAGCAGTGGGCTTAGTTTTTTTTTGATACTCTTGTTTTTTTTTTTTTTTATCAAAATGTGAAAATATATTTTATGGGAACTAAAAAATTTAAAACAATTTTTTGAGAGAGAAAAGAAAGTTCCAAGAAAAAAGTAAATGATTAAGTTATTTTTTCACGCCATTCTAAATTTTTATGCAATATAAACTCAAACAAGGAAAAAATAAAGTAAAGTTTGAATTTACGGGCATTAACCTCATTTCACCGTAAAAGTTAACCCCGTTAGGCATTTTTTAACGACAGGATAGGTAGCTGCCAATTATTTTTTAAAGTAAAGGAGGACAGTGGAATTTGAGAAACCTTAGGGGAGGTCCGTGTAATTATCAGAAACCACAGGAGAGGAAAGTGAAATTTGCCCTATAAAATAAAATATTACGTGCTTACAAAGACGTGACATTACCGTCGTGACATATTTCTACAATCTGTTTCAGGACAATTTCACTTTTTGCTTTTTCTTTTGTTTTTTTGTCAGTACTTTTATGCTTTTTCTAGGCTATTTTTGTTCAGAAAGTCTAGGTACTCATACTGGGTACCCAGAATTCACCAAATTTAGGTCCCGTTCTACTAACTCAAAAGGTCAAAATTCAGCTTATTGTGCTTTTCGAGACAGGTCATCCCCTCACAACACATCACATAAAAAATCATAAAAAGTCAATGCGTATTTCGAGCTCACATAAAAAATCTAAAAAGCCAAAAAAAGCCAAGTTAGTGGCACACCCCCTTAGTTGAAGTGAAACGGCACCGTTCCGTTTTGAATTCTGTGTACATTTTGAATACTTATTCTGTGTACGTAGCCGTGCTCATTTTTGTTTCCTCTCTAAATAGTCCCACATTTGCCTTAGAGTTAAGGCCCACGGCCCACCATTGATGACACCAGCAGTTTATGCACATTACGGTCCATTTGGATGACGTATTAGTTTTGGAGGGATTAAATAGTATGAGGAGATAAAATAGTCGGGAGATTAAATAAAAATGGTGAACCCACATTGATGTGATAGTTAAAAATGAGGGATTAAATAGTCCATGGTTTGGATAAGGGATAAAAAAAAAAAGGGGGATAAGGAGGGTGAATGATGTAAAATCATGTCAAAAGACTTTATTGCCCTTGATAATGCTAACACTAATTATATAAATACTAACACTAATTATTTTGCTATAAATTATATTAAGTAATTCATTTCAATATTCTTTTATAGTATAAATTAAGAATATTAAATATTAAAATTAACTCAACAAGTCAACAAGCAAACAATGTAAAATTCTAAAGTATAAGATTTTTTAAAATTTTTTGTATCGAATTAATGATCTCTAGTAGTAGTTTAATTTGGTGCAAAAATAAATACTATGCCAAAGTACTTTATTTTTTTATCTAAAGGATATTGCAAAGCAACTCAAAAGCCAATAAGCGACCGATGTAAAACTCTAAAAAGTAAATTTTTTTTAATTTTTTTGTATCGAATTAAAGATATCTATTAGTAGTTTAATTTGGTGCAAAAAAATAAATTTTTTGCGCGAAAGTACTTTATTTTTATCCGAAGGAATTGCATTGGGGGTAGGGAGGTAAAATCGGGTGAGATATCCCTCTAAATAGTCCCACATTTGCCTTAGAGTTAAGGCCCACGACCCACCATTGATGACATCAGCAAATTATGCACATTATGGTCCATTTGGATGACGTATTGGTTTTGGATGGATTAAATAGTATGAGGAGATAAAATAGTCGGGAGATTAAATAAAAATGGTGAACCCACATTGATGTGATAGTTAAAAATGAGGGATTAAATAGTCCATGGTTTGGATGAGGGATAAAAAAAAAGGGGGATAAGGAGGGTGAATGATGTAAAATCATGTCAAAAGACTTTATTGCCCTTGATAATGCTAACACTAATTATATAAATACTAACACTAATTATTTTGCTATAAATTATATTAAG